>CM041647.1:33506567-33544161 GCA_023333625.1 Bothriochloa decipiens | reverse complement strand
CCGGCTATGTTGAGACGACTCAAGAAAGTCTTCCAGTCAACATAGGCAAAGTTGCACCTAGTCTCTATGTTACTAAAAAATTGGTTTCGGCCTGTATGACCAACATCATCTTTGTTTTTCCCTTCATGCCATTCCGTCCATATTCTGTCAGTTTTCCACCGTTTGGACGACTTGACGTGTGGACCCCACTGATGCCAAAGTCCAAAATACCCTTCTCTTTGCACTGTTCTCTCCCTTCTTCCTCCCTGCAAGTGGGTCCTAGCTATCAGGACGGGCCACCTTCTTTCTTCTTCCTCACATCGCCCGGCCCGCCCCCGTCCTCGCCCCGCACTGCGTCGCGTCCCTGCCCCCGCCCCAGGCGCGCCACCTCCAGGACCCAGCGGCGGCGAGGCGTGACCCAGCGCCCGTCTCATGGCGCCACGGCCCTGCCCATCCCCATTCACGGCGCAACCCCGCTCCTCAGGTTGGCGGTTGGACGTGGTGGCGCGTGGTCAGGGCGCGCGGCGCATGCCCTGACACGGACGCGGCGGAGCCCGGCATGGACGAGGTGAAGCGCGCGGTCGGCACGGCGCGACGGCGGCGGGCTCCGCCCGCTACGGCGTGGTCATCCCAAGGCAGCGCCCGCACCGCCGGCATCAGTTACGGTCCGCGCGGCTATCGGCTGTGGGACGGGGCGAGGCTGTGCGCCGCGCCACCGGCGTGAGGGGCCGCCTGCGTGGCTGCGGGGCGGGGCTGGGCGCTGTGCCGCCGGTTTCGAGCTCGGCGTCGGAGGGCGGCCACGGCGTCGAGCTCGGCGTCGGAGGGCTTGTCATGATGGCCCAGATCCCGGCCTCCTCCTTTTGCTGCCCGCCCCGCACCACGGCTGGCGTGCCTTCGACGTCCGTCCCCGCTTGCGGCCGCCTGAGCTCGCCACCGGATTTCTCCAGGCGGTGCTGCTCCAAGAGGCGGTCGTGGTGGCCAGGCTCGCGGACTGTTGGTGTTGCCCAGCCGATTGGACAGGTGAGGGTTGAAAAAAATAAAAAATAGTGAGGAAGCGGAATGAATCCAGGGCCCACATGTCATTGGTGTTTGGTCTAAGGGTATTTGAGACCTTTTGCATGACAGTTTGACACCGTAAGCGGCTCAAACGGACGGAATGACATGGAAGAAAAAACAAAAATGATGTTGGTCACACAGGCCGAAACCAACTTTTCAGTGGCATGGAGACTGGGTGCATCTTTTATAATGGCACACGGGGAAAAGGCTCTTTCATTTTAATGGGGAGTTCTTGAGGAAGAGCAACGATTTGTCTTATGTTGGAGGTACTCAAGCTATGTCTTACATAGACCGAGACGAGCTGTCGCTCCCTGAACTAGTGAACTTCTTGGTCATCTTCGTGACCACTGCGATGTTAGAGCAGGCACAATGTTGCATTGGCTGTCTCCTAGGAGAGATATGAGGACAGGCCTAAGAGCTTTGGTTGATGACAAGGTGTGCCAGGTAATGTCGAATTGCATTGTTGAAGGTGGTGTTGCAGACGTGTATGTTGCAAAGGATGTGAAGATGCCTCCTAGCAGGCCAAGGATTGAGAGGAGAAGGGAGGCAACACAAGGGAAGAAGGCCACTAAAATGCCAAAAACTTCAATTATCAGATGCAGCAAATGCCACTTGCCTGGACACAATAGGTCAACATGTGATAAGAGAAGTGGAGCAGCAACTTCACAGGCAGGAGGTAGCTCAGAACTAGCGGTCAACACACACGCAGCCGTGAACTCAGAGGGAGTAGGTAACTCACAGCCGGCAGGATCTCATTCAGGCACAAGATATCCCACATGGACCAGGTAACCCAGATGCTATTGTTGTGCTCTCTAATACACAACAGAGCAGTATAAGCTCTAAGAAAGGAATTCCACAGACGATGTATCTAGTACACTGAGTAGGAAAAGGTATGTTTACCTACATCTCAAAAGACCATCTCAATTTTTTTTTAACTTATGCATCTTGTATTCGAAATTTAAACTAACTTCATATGACTGATGTAGGCAAAGGCAACAAACTCGCAAAAAACCATCAAATCAAGTGCACATGTTCAGGGTCAGCTACAATGAACCTGCATGTTAATTGCAGTATGCATGTACAACTAACTGGTGGGACTGCATCTGCTCGTGTGTCAGCTCAAGAACCAGTGAAGTCTAAGCCTATTCCAAAGAGATCGATTTGGAACTGGTTCACTCATGATGATTCCTCCATGGAAAAGTGATAAGCTGTGATATGTTTGTGTGCCTGGTCGTATCCCAACCTTGAATAACTATGCCATGTATGCCAATTATTGTATGTGAAACTCACCTTTTATGTATGGCACTATGTGTATGTAAAATGTTATGCCAAACATATGGCCTTACTGTTTGGACTTATGTCTGCTGTTGTTACTACTTGAATGAAAATGGTAGGCGTCGGTGGCGAGGAAGACCGCTGCTCAGAAAGTGGACTTTTTTACTTCTTGATTCTTCTCTGCCCAAACATATGGTGTACAACCTTTTGTCCCAGACACATTTTTTATACAGCTTGGCAGTGGGAAACAAACACAAAATGATCTCCAGATGGGATACATGCTCATGATCATATACCCAGATTCTCATGACAAATAAGCACAAACTTGTTGGCGAGATGTCTTCCCAGATTGTTCATGAAAATCACTATGATGTTTCCAGTTTATTATCATGGACCTATTGAAGTGTCGATGCAATCATTGAGAACATCATCAGTTTGCATTTGTTGATCTGGCATGCAATTGTCGAAACGACAGATCTTGGTGTAGAGAGATTTGCGTCATTCCTGAGGGTTGACATCGCCGAGGGCGCTGAGTTCATTTTCACTGTCTGAAATCTTAACAGGCTAGGTACATAAGGAAGAAGTAGCACGTGCCTAAGTGGTAAGCTGTGCAAATTCTTGAGTCTTAGCTCATGTTGATTCCAACCTTACTGCCAGTACAATGACATGTTTTTACTGACCATCACGAAGAAGGACCAAACACACAGCAGAAGTATGCTTGTGAAACCCTTGGAGTTGTTCCTGTTGATAGATAGAGCTGTTTTGCTGATGACCGTGCAGGTAACATATACAGGTACAGCTCACTTTCAGGTGGTTGTGTGCACGAGCGAATTGAATCCCTTAATTAGCGGATTTACTTATTCTATTAATTACTGGAACGTGACAGAAACAGATAGGTTACGAGTACCTGTCAATTGAGTGCTTTAGCGAACCTTCCTTTTTGTTCGATTTGATTTCTTTTCAGCATACAAAGTAATCAACCAACCTATCCTAATTATCTTGTCCAATATGATGCCCTGTTCCCTTGAACTAATTAATAACCCTACTTATCAGCCAAAGTACAGTGTGTACATTGGCCTACTTATCAGCCGTGAAAACCATCAGCGGAACACTGCACTCACATCCTATGCCAACCAAATTCGCGGCAAATGAAATCAGGCAAGTAAATAAACCAGGACAAAAGCAACCAAAATTTCAAATATCAATTCACACAAATTTGATTGAACATGAGGGTGTATGTACACAGCTCAACTACAAGCTAAAGCAGAGGCGCAACCAAAACCGAAAGCCACACCTCAACTACTACCCCTGCCTGCCTGCCTGCCTGCCTGCACGCGCTACAACGGCCCAGATCTCGCCACGTGTCCGTCGTCCTCAATCTGGGCCGCCCACTCCGCCGCCCGCCGCCCCGACGCGAACCGCCGCACGCCTCCCAGCCCCGGCGCCATAGCCGGCTCCGGCTCCGCCTCCGCCTCCGCAACCGTCACCTCCTCCTCGTCCTCCACCTCCCTCCGCCTCGTCGCCGACGCGGCCGCCAGGGCAGGCGGGGACTGGTCGTCGACGCACTCGACGGCGCTGTGCCTGGACCGGCTGCGGCGCATGAGGAGGCCGAGCCCGCCGCAGCACCCTGGAGCCCTCGCGCCGCCGCGGGGCGGGCGGCCGAGGCGCGCGCGCTCGCGGTCCGAGAGCACCTTCCCGATGCAGGACACCTTGGGGGACCCGGGCTCCGGGACGGCGGCCTTGGGCGCGCGCCCGCCGCCGCCGGTCCTGGCCTTCTTGGGGAACATGGCCGGCGGGTGCTGCCGCCGCACGGACCGGGACCCGCCCAGCTTCCCGGCCGACAGCCCGATGATGGGCGCCGCCGTCGGCTTCAGGTTGCCCGAGAACCTCTGCGACGACCCTCCATTGTGGGCGGCGCCGCCGGCTCCGGGGTGGTTCTTGGCGAGTGACTTGGGGTTGGTGTTCTCCTTGAGCGAGTCGTCGCGGTCGTACACGCCGTTGATCTCCGACCACGCGATGTCGTCGCCCAGCCGCAGCTGCGTCGACTCCGGCGGGTCGTCTGCCCGCGAGGCGGACATGGCCCCGGCGCGGGGGGAGAGGACGACGACGACGGCGAAGCAGAGCGAGAAGGAGGGAGAGGCGCGCAAGAGAGGGAGGCCGGAGCTTGGAGCTTTGCAGCTTGCAGCTTGGCACCGTTTTCCGTCTTGCGGCCGGCGTGTGGCGTGGTTTTTAAGGAGTTTTTGCATTGTTGACTTGTCGGGATTGCCACAATGCCACGTACAATTTTTTTTATTGTTTTCTTGGTTTATTTTTATTTATTCATTCATCTTGGAATTTGTTGTCCGTGGACCTGGCGTTTACCGCGTGCACTTAAGACTTGGACTACTGATGACATTTCTTTCTCTCTCTTTTGATGCAAAATTGTGGAAAGTGGATGTGTTTGCAAAGTTTGATTTTTTTTAAAAAAAAAAGTGAATAGCAAAGACCATTGTACATGATTCTCGTTGGACGATTTACAATTGACTTTGGCGTGACGTGATGTGATCTTGAAATCGCCCTCCGGTGAGTAATTATATTGCCTCATTTGACTTCACATGTTTTGTTTTTCAATCAGTACATACATTTGACAACTACTCCTAACTTCTTCTATATTGTACACCTTATATGATGTATTGAATAGGTTATTTTACACAATTTCAGGCATATGAGTTACATTTTGTCCAAACAAAATTATTCAAAAGAAGTAAAAAAACCATTAACAGTCTTAATAAACTTGTATGTGATGATGTCATCTAGCTAGGCCTCTAATCTCATTTATTTTTCTATATTTGAATCTTTGCACTTGTACATTGGTGTTACCTAGGTCTTCACACTTGCACGCCAACGAATGGTGCTAACGTGTGGCATTGCATTGCACATTGTGAGTTGACCCATGAATTTGGGGACAACCTATACTACAAGTTCATGGATCCTAATATCAAAATGAGAGTTACGGACCCTAGTGACACCACAACACAAGTTCACGGACTCAGATAGCAAGATTTTGATAACACAATCGTACAAGTTTAGGAAAAGTTGTGAATTTTACATTCATTCAAAAGGTTACGATGTTTATAGTTCTTAATATTCTGCTAAATCTTACGCTGAGCAACATGTTTTTTTTAAAAAAAAACTAAACTACATGTATTGGCATCGATTAAGCCAATAGCTTAACATCTTTGAGGTTAGTTTTTAGCTGGTTTCATTAATTCCACTAGCTTAGCTTTGAATATTGAGCATGCAAAGGATTGGCATAACATATCTCTGTCAATGGACCGCCAAGAATAACACGTGGTCCAACCTCAAAAAAAGTTTACGAGCATACACATAGATGAATTTTCTCCGCTAAGGAAAGGAAAACAGGTGAACGTTGAATGATTGACTCGAGAGTAGAGACTAAGAGTAAAAGAGACCCTAGCACATGAGAAGACAAAACATGTGAAGGGAAAACACACGCTATCGCTGTACTAGTGGTCCATGGACTAAGCCTAGGCAACGCAGACACATGAGTAGAGAGGACCGAGACCTCTGAAGAAGACGACGAGAGGGACCGTGCACCGTGTTTCAGACGGGTAGTCGGGCAGTGCAGTGCGACTTGGTATTATTATATTAGCGCTGTAACATCCTTGAGATTAACGACAGTTAGTTTAAGCTAGACGAGGACAAACAAGTGAGGCTGCTGCTGTCTGGCCTAGGGCTGTGCCTGAACCTGAATTCCCGTGGATTCAGACGTTCTTTTGACCTGGGACGCTAGGCCGGCTTTGACATGAACTCAAGCGAAGGCAAAGCCTTGCCGTCAGTGTGCATGCATTTATGACTCAATAGGTGAGAGGTCAGAGGAGTCGCCAGGTAAAGGTACAGTGCTATAGGAGTCTAGTAGAAACACTACTCTCTTCCTCCCAATTATAAGTCACTAAAAAAAATCTTAAAGAGTAAAAGTATATCAAGTTTAACTAAATTATAGAAGTGTACTTATTTGCTTGCACGCAGCGCGCATGATGCATGCATAAGCTAGCTAGGTTATCCCCTAACTTAAGGCTCCTACTCTACTCTAATTTTCACCTTCGGCACGCCAACGAGTGCCTTTCACCCCGTTTGAAGATTTTGAACACCTTTTAAAAGCTTTATTCACTACTTCCTTTATCCTTTCCAAATCAAATTATAGAACTTTTTTTTTTCTTTTGTAGATACATAATCTTTAATATACACTATATCTACATACATAACAAAAGCGATTAAGAACTTGGCGTCACTACTAGAATCGATGAGTTTCCCTAGGGTTTTTTCTTTTCCTACCGTTTTCTTGACGGCCTAGGGAAAGATATGTTTCCCTAGGGTTAGTTATGTGGTTCCTAGGGAAACTTCTCTTTTCCTAAGAAAATTATGCGTTCGTCGGAACGAGTCTAAGGAAACAAGAGAGAGAGAGAGCCATGTTGGTACGTGCGTGTCATATTTCCCTAGGAAAAATAGACAAACCGTAGGGATATCCTCAACCCTAACCCAAAATTTTCCCCACCCCTCGGCCCACACCCATGCGCCGCCAGCATTTTGCCGTTTCATGCCCCTCCCTCCGCGAGACAGCGCCCCTCCTCTCTGCCACCGAGTGCGCCGCCAGCACGCGACCGCGCCCTCCTCTCCGCCACCGAGCGCCGGCGCCGCCGTCAACAGGAAGCCGCCGGTCGAGGCCAGCAAAGGGAGCCGCCGGGCGCCGCCAGCATAGGGACGTTCCTGGCGCCGCCAGCAGGGAGCCGCCTCTCCGGAGTCCCTGGCCGGAGCCCGCAGGATCCTCTCCCAGGTCGTCGCCGCCGCCCCACTAGCCCCAAGTCTACCGTATTCTGAGCCCATCGCCAGCCAGAAAGAGCAGTGCCGAATCCAGGTCCATCATCTCCACATACCCTTCCGCTCATCCATATCCCCCTGTGTGATAGTGTTTCTTTGTAAACACCAGCCATCAGGTTGCTTGTAAGTAGCAGTGTAAGTGTGAGAGATGCAATTTTTGACATCCACATTTCAGATTTCAGATTCAAGTGTGGAGAGAAGAGATCTTGATTTTTTCAAGGAAGGTCGGAGAGGGATAGAGAAGGGCTCGGATCTGCATTTGTCCCGTTCTGCAACCAAAGCTTGAAGGTGAGAAATGATTTTTTTCTTGCTTCTTCTTTTCTGTACATTGTGATGCTTGTACACTGTTATTTTGGGGGTTTGCTAAGGGTTTTTGAAATTGAACAGGGGCTTTATGTATTTATGGTTATGAATTGGGTGGAATGAGTGCTTAATTATGGTACATGTGTGAATTTGAATTTAAAATATTTATATATTTGAACTTGAATATGAATATGCATTTGAATTCAAATATGAAATCCTACATGATATAATTTCACCAGAGTTGTTATTCCTAGGGAAAGATTCCTCAGGAAACTGCTGGCACCTACCTGACACCTTTACACATCAGGTTTGCTGTGCCATCTGGAAAGTTTCCCTAGGGGACGAAACCCTAGGGAAAGAATGTTTTCCTACAGTTTTAGAGAAAACCCTAGGGAAACGCTCTCTTTCCCGTCATAGTCCTCCCTAGGGGGCCTTTCCCTATGAACTACCCTAGGGAAACTATTTCCCTACCGTTTTTCAGGGTTTCCCTAGGAATACTAACCCTAGAGGAACTCGTCGATTCTAGTAGTGCGTGGATGGCTACAACAACACTTTGTTAAGGTCAAACAAAGTTAATGGCGGAGGCGGTGGAGGTGGACGTGCCTCAAGCTGTTGCACTCGTGTCCTCGTCTCCTTCGATTGTTGCATGATTGAGCCCATAGATGTCTTTGTGATGGTACGCTATGCCTCTAAGTCGAGCTTATCGAGCGCGGTTACCCTGAACCCTTGGAACTCGACGAACTACTTTGCCATGTCCTGTAGTCTGGCGAACCGGCTTCGGCACTAGAGCTAAGAGCAGAGCCGTTAACCAAAAAAAACTTCTCCTTCAAATTGAAAGGCTCCAAATATCAATTGCAACGAGAACGATTGGTAGAATAGGAAAGTGGAGGTAGAAGAAAATAGGATTGGGAAGAATCAAAGATAGAGGTGGCATGAACCCACGAGATGTTGGTGTATTCATATACACGGGTTCAGAATGTTTAACTACAGGTTGTTCTCCAGTTTCTCCTTCACGCGCCTTATAATACTAGTTACTAGATTTGCTACAACTAACTTCCTAACTGCCTCCTCTCACACATCGACCCGAGGCCCACCTGTCAGTTGTACTATGTAAAATTTATAAACAAATTTACTTTTACTTTGTCAAATAAAAAAATGATCAAAATAAACTTTGCAGACCTTGATGAGTTAAATAACTTCTTAGTTGAAAACTTTTTCATTTAAATTCGTTTAGGGCTTCAAAATTTGATTTGAAATTTTCTTTACCAAGTGTCTAAAAAATAACACTCGACAAAGAGGCTGCAAAGAGCTTTTTTACCGAGCGTCGGAAAAAACACTCGGTAAATTACGATTTTCCGGTAGCGAGTCCATGGACCACTACCAGAGACTCCAGGAGAAGACAAAAATGTGAAGAGAAAACACACTCGCTGTACTAGTGGTCCATGGACTAAGCGTCTAAGCTAAGCCTAGGCAAACATGAGGGGAGAGGATCGAGATCTCTGATGAAGATGACGAGGGGGAACGTGGCACCGTACTCCGAATTCAGACGGGCAGGCAGTGCAGTGCGACTGTGCGAGTTGGTATTCCTAGCGCTGAACAACCTTGAGATTAACGACAGGTTAGCTTAGAAAAAGTAGAAGGAAGGAAGAAGCTAGACGAGGACAAATAAATGGTGAAGAAGCTGCTGCTGTCTGGGGTCTGGGCCTGGCCTAGCGATCCTGAATTCCCGCGGATTCAGACATTCTTTTGACCTTGCAGGCGTGGAGCCTTGGACTTGGACATACGACATGGACTCCAGTCGGCGACGGCAACCTTGCCGTCCTTGCGCTTGTGCATGTGCAATGACTAAACAGTTGACTAGGTGAGGATGAGTCGCCAGGTACAGGTACAGTGCTATAGAGGACTGCAGTGCAGTAGAAATCATGCATTGCGTCTGAATTTGCTCTGGCTTTTTCGTGTAACAGTCTAGTTGTTCGCTTGCTGGCACAAAGCACGCATGAGGCATGAGGCATAAAGCTAGGTAATCCTCTAGCTTAAGGCGAGGTAATCCTCTAGCTTAAGGCTCCTGCTCTACTTTACCTACTTGGTCACGGCAGCGAGTACCGGCCTTTCGCCCCATTTGAAGTTTCGGAACAACGCCCTTTCAAAGATTTATTTACTAGTACTACTTTAAACTCTATTTCTAAATTATAAGATGTTCTGTCTTTTTAAGATACAATAATTTTTTTTAGATTATAAGATGTTTTATTTATCTTTTCTGTCAAGGGAAATTACTCGGCATTCTCTATCTACACACAATGCCGATGCTGATATACCACGCCGCCGCCCGGCAGCGATGACTCACTCACCCACGGTCATTTTGACGACGACGCATGCATGCCATCCAAAGGTAACTGTGAACGGGCAGATATGTCATCCAAAGGTAACTGCGACGGGCAGATAGAGCATCGGCAAAGGAGACACCACGAGCGCATGCGTTCAAACTTCAAACTGCCAAAAAGAAAAAAAAGGAAATTGCACTTCCTTCAGAATCTTGTATGGTTTGCCACTACTATTCCACGTACACCGTACTCAAAATTTTGTGACTTTTTTCTTCCCAAAAAGAAAGGAGACAGAGATTTTTGTGACTTCTTGCACAGACAAAACTGGCCTACTTTTTGACTTGTCCGTTTCTCCGTCGTCACATCCAGCGCCTATCTCAGGTACCATCACCACTCACTCGCCACATCTCGTCCTCTTCGCGTGTCGGGTCCACTGGACCTCATGATTTGAACATTCGGTGACGCTAAATTCAGAGAAAATCGAGTGGTTACAATGCTGCTGCCTAGCTAGTGCCCACTCACCCAGTCACGCTATATATATAATTTTCTTCTCGGTGTGACTGACAAGCTGGCGGTACTACTCTCCCAGGAGTCCCACTCCCCTAACGGGCCAAATATGTTACTGTAGGTTTTAGTTAAATTTCAGTAACATTCATCAAGTTTCTGTGGAAAAATAAATCAGGTTTCTGTGCTAATCACAAGAAATTAGTGCTATCTGGCTTTGCTGCAGGACAATGCAAAAGGGCAGTCAGTACTAGGAGTACATAGTAGTACTGGAGTACTAACTAATATAAGCTGCCTCATTGGTGACTGAGTTATTTTTTAGTATATACTAAAAAAATAATTGTAGTACTCTATCCGTTCTGAATTAGTTTTTAGTATATTTATTTTCTATTTATTTAGATATTTTTTTAGATGTATAACAAAATAAATATACTAAAAATATCAAAAAGATCGACTTATAGTTTATAACAGAGAGAATATATACGTGCCTCTCATCAATGATCGATGAAGCATCAATCAAATAAAATAAAAACATGCATGATCAAAGAGAAATATACTACTGTAATGCCTACACTCTGGATAGAAAAGCTTACAGTACGTTCCCAGAGAATCTCTACTCGTACAAGGCTAGCACGTATAGAAGTGCAAGACATCCAAAGGTAATCCTGACAGGCAGATCTAGAGCATCGGCAAAAGAGGCATCACGAGCGCATGTGTTCAAACTTAAAAACAAAACAAAGGCAATTGCATTTCCTTCAGAATAATGGGAAGCAAATGTCGTGTACTTTATCGCTACTATTTCTTCCCCCAAAAAAAAGGAGACAGAGATTTTTGTGACTTCTTGCACAGACAAAACTGGCCTACTTTTGACTTGTCCGTTTCTGCGTCGTCACATCCAGCGCTCGTCAGGTAGCATCATCACTCGCCTCGTCCTCTCCGTGACTCCGCGTGTCGGATCCACTTCATCATTCGGTGACGCTAAATTCAGATAATTTCGAAGAAATCGAATGGTTACAATATCAGGTCGGATCTCACACGTTCGGTAGGAACCAAAAGATACAATGCTGCTGGCTAGTGCAGTGCCTAAACTCACGCTATACTATTGCTCAAAAAAAAAAAAAAAAACTCACGCTATACTAGTTTCCGTCGTCCACGTTCTTTTCAGTCTCTCGAAGTTAAACATGGTTAACGATGAGGAACCGCAGGTGTGCTAGGGACCGAAGTGTAATTAAGAGTTGATCTTCATGAATTTTTGTGGATGATGGATTATCATATTCCATTCTAAAACTATATACAAACTTTAGATGCGAGATGACTTATTAAAACAAAAGATCGGCACACATAAACTAGTAATGAAAGGATTAACGTATCATGTATATAGCGCGTATGGCCGCCCCACCGAAGTTCGTTCTGTGTATATATCACAAAAAGCATAAGAAAACCACAGAAACTTGATCGCAACAGAGACGAAACATATTGTTTACTTTTTTTTTTGCTTATTTACTCTCTATAAGCTAAGGTCTTGCTTAGATCCATTAGCAACAAAAATTAGCAGTTGAAATTAGTACTGTTGGACCTGCTAATTATTAGCTATTAGTTTGATTGCCAGATTTGAAGTTGTTAGTTCATATGCACTTTCAACTCACTATCCAACTACTCCCTCTATTTCAAATTATAGCTGTTAGTGACGAGAAGTGTTACACCTGAAAAACATGAAATTGATAACCCAAGTACCACCAGAAAAGTACTCTTTTCAGGCCATGCGCCGTACTCGATCGGAGTCGACGACGGTAGCTCGATCATTCCTTTCAGATTTCTGTTGCAGTCGTCGGATATTTTTGCATGGTTGTCAACATGCGTTTCCTCTCAGAACACGTAACAACAAATTAGTGCGCTCTGCTTTAATTTGCTCCAGGTCAATGCAAAAAGCAGGCCATGGTGTCTTATTCAGATATGATACTACTATAGTAGGAGTAGGTAATAATACTTCTATAAGAACTAATAATATTTTGATGTGGGCGGAATTGGAAAACGACACAGCGCCAATAGAAAATTGCCCAGATCGACGCCGTCATCTTTCCTCCTCGATCAAGACCTCTAGCCCTACACCTTCTCCCAAAGGGTGTTAGTCACACTATCTTAAATTTAACTAAGCTTGTAATATAATGATGATAATATTTGTGATGTTAAACAAATACTATTATTAGTTTTGTTGTTAAATACATTTTTAATCAAATCTATTTATTGCAGTGACGGAGCTACAGGGTATGCCAGGTATGCCCCGGCATACCCTGTTTTCCCGACGTAACAATGAGTACATATACGTATATTTATAAAAGAAAAAAAAACACTCGTTATAAAAGAAAAAAGAAAAACACTAGTGTGCAAGCCGCGACTCCGAGCGAGCGTGTCCTAAGGCAGCGAGCGTGGGGCTCAGGCCCAGTGGCCCACGCGGGCACGCCGCATGCAGCCCATGCGGCCAGTTACTTTGACGGGATTACAGCGAAGCAATACGGAATTGGATCGACTTCGACTGACCGTGCCCTACGCCCAAGTTGTTCACAATCAGGCTTCACGGCCCTACGCCAGTAGGCCGACGCTACGGCCTACGCCAATACGCAATACGATTCAGCCAATCAAAATCAGAATTCAGAACAGCCAATCAAAATCAGAATTCAGAACTCTCCAGTGTGCACTCGTCCTCGCGATCTGGTCTGGTTTGGTTCAGGCTTCACGTGAAATATTTGTGTTCTTCCGCCTTTTAAAAAATCCATTCGTACTTCAATTTCTAATTGCTTAGTGCTAAAATTATAAAATCATGTATCATACAGCGTAAGTCTACGGTATTCTATTATGCATATATTTCAATTATTGTTTGAATTCTGAAACTATTTATACTATATTTAGTGAATATGGTTTTCATAGTCGCAATAAAAGAATATGGTTTTCATTAATCCATGAATTTAAGCCTTATTACCGAAATGGTAAATGAATTTACCGTATTAGACATAAAATTTTTTAGAGGCATACCCAGACCTAAAATCCTAGATTCGCCACTGATTTGTTGTTACATTCTTAAAGCGCTACAGCTGCAACGGCTGGCCGTAATCTCGCTCACATGACATTGTGTATGTGGAATATCTCGCTACGAACACTCCTTAAATATAAGATATTTTGATTTTAGACAAAACTAAAACATCACCCTTTGTAGGACAAACTTACTCCTTATTACTCCCTTCACCCTAAAATAGATACTCTCTCCGTGTTATATTATAGTTTGTTTGACTTTTTTTAACTTCAAGTTTGACCAGTCGTCTTATTCAAAAATTTAAGCAAAACTTGTTAAATTTAGGTTATTCTTGAAGATTTTTTATTAATAAAGCAAGTCATAACATATTTTAAACAAATTTTTGAGTAAGACGAGATGATCAAACTTAGAACCAAAAAAATCAAATGAACTATAATTTAAGACAGACTAGTAGATAGTAATTATATGGATGAGCAGCTGCCGTGTGTAAAAAAAAAAAACCACGCTCTTTAAGTATTTAGTTGCTCACGAAATTGTGTCAAACTTTGCAGTTTATAAGTGTGAAATCAAAACAGTTTGGTTTGTCTAAAAGTAAACACTACTAATAAAAGTATTTGTTGTAAACTCATCACCGGTTATTTTGTTTTTACTCATCAATCAATACATTCGAATCTAATTCCGTGCAACCATCGCAAAAATAATAGTAAGTGCAAAAGCATTTTCTAGTTAAAGCAAAGCAACATGACTTATAGGAACAATGTCCAAGAAAAAGCCCTGAATGAGGAAACTATCAAAGTGCCGATGACATTATTGCTTATATCCTCGTCATCTACGCTCATGTGTTTAGAAACGAAGCAAGGTAATTGGTAGGCCCCATATCAACGACACCATTGACCTGTGTCACAGTTCAATACCTGTTGGTAAAAGCGACCATATTGATTCAAACGAAGAGGAGGTCGATTCACGTGCAACTCTTGGTCCTGGGCATTAACACAAGAAAAATGCATTTTTAATCAAATAAAAAGATGTTCAAATCATTAACTTAATTTGGCCCATTATTAACAAAAGGAAAAAAAATTGTTTGTCTCTTGGGCTAATTCAGACAGTATCACATGACAGGCCGCATTTGGGCTACGGGCTACCTCCCTGCATGGGCTAAGGTCCCGAAAAGTTGGGCCTAGGCTGGCGTTTTCTAAGTGAAAATGTCTATTTTTGTCCCTAAACAATCGCGAAAGTTTATTTTTGGTCCCTCAACTTTAAAACTAGATAAAATCGACCCTCAACTTTTGAAACAACACAGATTTAATCCCTCGGCGGTTTTGGAGGGCGGGTTTACTACAGTAACAGCGGGTTGCTACATTGATCAGTGGTTGCTACAGTAACCGTGTTTGTTTTTTATTTACTTCGGTTAAATCTTTAAAAAATCATAGTAAATCACAGAAAAATTATAAAATAGAAAATATAATTTTGTTAGACTCCACATGAGTAGGTCTACACAGTGAATATATAATATGGTATGGTTTAGCATAAAGTTTTTGCTATAAAGATTTTATCTTTTTCTTTTTTTATTTATTTTGGCTCAATCTTTGCTATAAAAACTTTATATTAAAGTATACCGTATTATATGTTCATTGTGTAGATCTACTCATGTGGAGTCTAACAAAATTAGATTTTTTTATTTTATAATTTTTCTGTGATTTACTATGATTTTCTAAAGATTTAACCGAAATAAATAAAAAAAGAAAAACAAAACATAGTTACTGTAGCAAAATCACCAGTCACTGTAGCAACCCCGCTGTTACTGTAGCAACCCGCCCTCCAAAACCGCCGAGGGACTAAATCAGCGTTGTTTCAAAGTTGAGGGACGATTTTGTCCGGTTTTAAAGTTGAGAGACTAAAAGTAAACTTTTACGATTATTCAGGATCAAAAGTAAACTTTTTCCTTTTCCAAGGGACTAACCGCACATCTCAAGATTTTGCTATTTGTTCTCTTCTAGATTTTCAACAAATTAGTGCTTGCCACGTCACAACAAAAACAAAACAAAATCTTGGGAAAATTTTTACCATTGTTATCTTCCAGAAAATAATTGAGAGGAAAAAAAACCCAAAAGACATCACATCCAGTTAACAAACAGTAAACGTACAGCAGTCACTTACTTGAAATTGAAAAATGTGCCACGTCAAGAAATAAAACAGTATAACATGTTGCATTGTTATCTTTGTTGTTGGATATGAGACGATTTCTATTCCTAGACTTTTGGTTTTCACTCCTCCCCATCCTTTTTTTAATCATATTCCTCTAGTTTGCAATCCTATGTTCCAAATAGGCATACTCTCAAGGTTTGTTAGTTTTGCATAAATCCACACCTTGCTTTTCGAGACTAATCCGAACGTGGACATCCTTAAGGCTTAACATAGATGTGAGTTTGTAGCTAATCAATATATAAAGTTCACTAGGCATGATTAAAACTAATCTTGCGCAATTATGGGAAAAACAACACCATGTGTGCACAATTAAGGCTATATATGCACTAATGGAGGCACGAACATAGTTGAACCGTTACGCTAATGGGCTTGGATTACCTAATGTACAACCTAATTTACATAATCAGTAGTACTAGCCAGACTAATCACAACAGACTAATCACAAAAGTACTTTGGAACACCATACCCTCGTCATCTCCCTAACCCTCATCCGTGTCGGTTATCGATCATAACATGTGTTATTAGGGAGGCACGGTCGCAGTGATACCTCCTTTGTCTAAAAATGCACAAACATAGCCAGGGCATGCCATCTCGCTTCTTGCTAGCAAACCGTGTGCAATGATTAGAAATAAAGGTCAATTTGCACACTTGCAAGGCAAACATGGGATACCATGGTTAGCCAATAGGAAGAAAGGTAAAGAATGGGACGAAGAAAAGCAAGAAGTACCAAAGATACTAGGGGAAGGGATCTTCTCCTCCTCACTTAGTCACTTTTCAAACCCAATGTTTATCATATTTCTTTGATTTCCTAATACTATCATTAACAATGTCCTACTCTAAAGTCTACATCTTTAAAAAACAATTTACTACTCCCCATTAGACATGACAAGAATTGAAGCGTATGGCGCAGTGACCAAGAAGAGTCTTGATTTGTAATTAATAGTCATGGGTGCAGCACGTACGAGAGTGAGCAGTGAATGAGCAATACATGTAGGCAAGGGCTCCGTTTGTTTCAGCTCCAGCTCGCTCTGATTCTACTGATTATTCACTATTCCTCTCTCACTATTCATCACCTGATTCAACTGATTCATCTGATTCTGAAGCTGAAACAAACGCACCCAAGGAGCAATAAATGCTTAGCGAGTATGAGTGGTTCCGCTTGGGGACTTGCACAACCCATGGTCACAACCTAATGTGATTGAGACTCTTGAATATTATTTTTTTCACAGATGACGGAGATTTATGAAAGAGAGTATAGCACGTCGACTTTAAGCCCTCACAAAGCCTTATGAAGCTTTAGCTTGTCAGCACCATCAACCTGCTAACCTTCAATATCAAGAGAACAAACTCGCTTGCTTGCTTGCGCGTGGAGAGCCGCCATCAGCCATGTGACGAGAGAGACAAAGACCTATGCTATATTTTCTATACTCTTTCTTATAAAATTAATGTCCTTTGTTCTACTTCTCTACTTTCCATTTCTTTTAATTTGCTTCAAATCAATGCTTAATTAGTCTATCACTCTTCACTCAAGAATGGTAATACTCTCTCCCCTCAAGCCAGCCATAGAAGACGCCGCCGCTCATTAGCCATCCCCATTGGGAAAGGCTTGGGCGTCGGTGCCACGTCACCACGCGCTAGCGCTTGCTTTAGCGCTGTATCGGCTGGCACTAGTTCCTCTCCTCTCGTCAGTGTCGCTGGAACCCATCTTCTACCATTGTACATGCTTTAAATCGCCCACCCAACAGCCCTCGCTCGCTCTTCCGTCTTCTCCCCTTCGGCCCCGAGCGTACGCTCTCACTCTCAGAGCAACTCCAACCGATCCCTCAAAATTCCACTCCCCTACTCTCCCAAATGAGGATCCCTCATCCAGATTCCATCCCTCATTTCTCTCTGCACTCCAACTGAACTCTCATTTTAGCCTCCCTATTTTATCTCACCTATATTTTATACATAACTTGTAACTACCAAGCCAGCATTATATATATGTAAGTGTGTTAGTATTATTAAATGCTTATTTGTTAATAACAATTTTTTATGACTAAATATTAGAGAAATTATTTTTTATATAATTTAAAACTATCAATTTCTGATTCGTCAATCTTGGAACGGCTACATATTTGAATTGACACTCTTCCAACGGCTATGAATCAAACGACCGCTCTTCCAATGGCTATAATTCGAACAATCAACCATTCAACGGCTATATTGCAAGTGCTCTATATATATGCATACCACTCCCACCAATTACGACATTGTGCTGCTTCTTTTCCACCAAAAATGAGTCGTTTATCCCGGCTAGATTCATCTTCCTCATCTGGTGATGGTGACGATGATATTGAGGAAATCCTTACTGCTTACACCAAGCAAACACCCAACATCAAGCTCTCCATGCTCCACGATGGGGTGGTTCTGTACCTGGGCGTCAATACATTCATCGGGACAGAGAAAGTGGTCACTGGAGGTTGTTCAACGACTATTTCTCTGAGAATCCAACTTATGGGCCATCTTTCTTCCGACGCAGGTTTGCTAATAGCCTATTAATTTTTTTTGTCTACCATCTTTATCCATATTCCTATGTCCATGTTTGCTTAGTTTGGATTTGTCCCTCAGGTTTAGGATGTCTCGTACACTCTACAATCGCATAGTTCAAGCTGTAGAGCAACATGATAATTATTTTGAGCAGAAAAGAGATAGAGCTGGACGACTTGGATTATCGCCTTTGCAAAAGATTACTGCAGCATTGTTTATGATTAGTTATGGAGTGTCGGCTGATTTCATGGATCAATATATTCGTATTGGTGAAAGTACGATCATAGAAAGCCTTAGAAGATTTGTCAAAGCTGTTATTGAAGTGTTTGGACAGGAATACCTTAGAGCCCTTAATGAGAATGACACAGCTAGATTACTTGCAATTGGGCAACGAAGGGGTTTTCCTGGAATGCTTGGGAGTTTGGATTGCATGCATTGGAGGTGGAAGAATTGTCCTAACCCATGGCGCGGGCAATATACTGGGCATGAGCGCGAGCCTAGAATAATCCTTGAAGCTGTCGTATCTCATGATGTTTGGATATGGCATGCTTTTTTTGGTTTACCAGGGTCACACAATGATATCAATGTTCTTCATTGTTCTCATCTATTTGCAAGGCTAGCTGAAGGAAATGCCCCGGAAGTTAATTTTACCGTTAACGGTAATAATTATACAATGGGATACTACCTTGTAGATGACATCTACCCTCAGTGGGCGACATTTGTGAAGACCATAACAAATCCCCAAGAGAACAAGAAGAAACACTTTGCCAAGGCACAAGAAGTAGTTAGAAAAGATGTGGAAAGAGCTTTTGGGGTTCTTCAAGCTCGATTTGCTGTTGTTCGTGGACCAGCTCATATATGGGATAAAGCGACACTTAGAGAAATAATGACAGGTTGTGTCATCATGCACAACATGATCGTTGAAGACGAGCGAAGTGTAGATGAAGTTGTCCATTATGAAGGTGTCAGACAGCTTGTGAGACCTATGATAGTTGAACGCCGCAATCGTACACGGGAGTTCCGTGAATTTATACAAGCTCATCACAATATCACAAGCAGGCAAGTCCACACCCAACTTCAGGAAGATCTTATTGAGCACCTTTGGCAACATCACCCAGACATGTACCAGTAGAGTATCATCTATTTTATCAGCCATGTACCCTCTATTTTATTAGCCATGTACCCTCTAGTTTATCAGTCATGTACCCACTATTTTATCAGTCATGTATCAGTCATGTACACTCTATTTATCAGTCATGTATCCGCCAATTTCATCAGTCATTTTAGCACACAATTTAACAATCACATTGGTACATAATTGTTCTTACATAGGCATCCATAATCAAGCCAAAAATTGTCCTTACAGAGTTCCATGGAATAACAAACATACTACGACATAATTTAAATAAACATAGTCCATAGTTGACACACAAAAGACTAATAAACACGATGCTTCTACTTGCCACCACCACAACATCGAGCAATGATCTCATGCTGCAATGTATTAATAAATAACTTCTAATTCTCACTCATGCCACTAATAGTCATAACTTTCGCATCATCTTCTCTCTGTTTCAAGTCCATTTATTTTTGCTTTAAATCTAGCTTCCTATTCTCTACTTGTTGCTTGATTTCAAGCCTTCTAGTCTCTACTGCAAGCCTCTCATCATTACATTCTTTTTTCTTTATCTCTCTCATCTCTTCGGCCTTTTCTTTCTTTGCCCATAATTTTTCCATTGCCTCCATGTAAAGGCCATCTCCTTGAGTGTTAGAATTTCCAAACCTGCGTGTTTTCTCCTTCTTCTTACCATCTGGCCTTTCTTTCCTTGGTGATGTATGACTTGGTCCGTCCTCTTCGTCAGCATCTTACTTCCATGAGTTCCAGGTGTACATGACCCTGGACTAGCAGTTGAGGAGGTCTTCTACTTTTTCTGGGAGCTTTTCTGGGAGCTTTGAGAGGTTTCAGAACCTAGATCAATCCACTTCTGCTCATTGCGCAACTTATTCCAGCAATGCATGAAAGCAAATGATTTCCCATCTCAATCTTTTTCCTGGTACATTTCCTTTGCCCGTTAAAAAGACATGCATTCTCAATCAACTAGAACTAACACAATTAAACTACTTACCCTATCTTGCTCAGTCAGCCCACTTTCATTTCTATTCTGGACCTGAGTTAACCATCCACAAAATATATTAATACTTCTATGGATGATACCCCAACGGTGTGAGAGAGAGAGAACTGATATTACGCTCTGACTCAAAAGTCTTGTGCTCATGATAGTAATCATGAATTCGCTGCCAATAGGTACTACGAGTTTGATTAGTGCCCTTAATTGGATCCAAGCTAACTTCTAACCATGTTGTCACCAACACATTGTCTTCCTGGAGTGTGAAATTTCTAGTCCTCTTCTTAGCACCTTTCAATGTGGGGGTAGATTGTTCAGCAACTTGTTCAACCTATGTGTCAAGTCCATAGTCATCAAAAAGTAGATCACTGGTGTCCCCATTAGCCTCCACCCAACCAACCTAACTCTGCATTGGTGTCCCCATTGCCTGAGAGCAAACAACCCAAAAGAACATACAAAAATCACTTGAAGAAGTTTGCTGAACCATGATATAGGAATTGACTATATTAACGTTATTTACCACAAGCTTTTCATTTAAAAAAATCATGCCAAAATGATTAAATAATGCCATAGCACCAATGCACAGATGGCCAAATCAAGGACGAGCAGGCAGGCTTTGGTGTCGTGCTGCTCCTCACGGGACTCTCTCTGAATGTCTCTGTCTTCACTCTGCAAGCCAAAGCACCAACACACAGACGGCCACCCGTAAGCAGCGCAGCAGCAGCACCTGCAAGCACACGCATGCACCGGCATCCGCAAGCACACGCACACACCGCACCCGCATGCACCCTCAAGCACGTGCACCAAAGGGCGATGCAAGGGCGCATCAGCAGCAGAACGAGGGTCAACAAGGGCGGCCGGCGGGCGATGGCGGCCACGACACCTAGATCTACAAGGTATCTTATCGATCCCCTGTCTCCCATCCATATTTAGAAGCCGTATTTCGAGAAGGCAGCTACGGATGGCACAAGGAGTAGAAGAGGGGAACAAAGACGTACCCGATCGGAGAACTCCATGGTAGCGCGGGAAGACGGCTGTTGTCCTGCTCGTCGGATAAGGCACGGGATCGGAGTCCCTCAGATGTCTGGGACGAGGAGAGAGAAACGAGGCACCTGTAACATCCCTGGTGTTATATGAACTAAAACATGCCATGTCATCATATGCATTGTAAAGAATTCATGTTTAAGTCAACCTTAATGTGCATCAACTAAAATAAATTTACATTTCATAGGTTGCTTGTGTTTCTAAAATGTTATGTCACATGAAATCATAAAACCCTACTTTCGAATGTCATCTCAAATACTTAGTTTATACTCTATGTACTTGAGGTGTAAACCATGTTTACACTAGTGTCAAGCATAGTGTATAAATCTAAGTCCAACCATTAAAAATGATTTCCACATTTGAAGTTAAATTTGGATTTCAAGGCTTATTCCCAAGTCTTGCGATTCAAATTTAAATTAAAATTGGAAAGCTATAAAAATGATTTTTGAAAGTCAACTTGGTCAACCAAGGGTATTATTAGGTCATTGACCTAAAAATGTCCTTGGATGATGTTTGTGATCACTAATGACCAACCAATTAATTTAGAAACCAAATCGAGTTTGAATTCAGTTTCAAAAACCCTTTATTTCAAAACCTTGTTTTATCCCCTTTTCTATAATTCAAAATCTATATAGAATTTGGAGATACTCTAAAAATATAGTTTGTAGATCTTGAAAAGAGCTACAAAGTTGGTATTCAAAGTTTTTCAAGTTTCCAAAAAGAATTTCAAATGAATTTGAAATTACAAATTTCTAGCATTTGTCCCCTTTTGATTTTAAAAGCATAATTCAAAAATGATGCATAATTTAAGAAAACTTTATATATGAAAATGTTTGGTTTGAAAAGTTAAACATTTCATAATTTTGAAGATTTTCAAGTTTTATTGAAAAATCAAAAGTAATTTCAAATATTTATTTCTAGGGTTTTATTACCTTTTTGAATTTGAATTCATTTTTCAAAAACTAGGAAAAATTTCAAAATGTTTGTAAAATGAAATGTGTAGCTCTTAAAAAGTTATGCAAATGATATTTTTGGAGATTCTTGAGTTCTTATGTATTTTTAAAAGTAATTTTGTAAAATCTGAGTTAGGGTTTAGACTAAGGGGGGAATGAACAGTGGAGAAGCCTATCGGCTGCCGCCATTACCGGCTTTTCAAGCCGCGCCGCCGTCCACCGCCGCACATGCCGGCATACCTCGGCCGCCAGCTCGCCTCCGAGCATGAAGCTTCACTGTCCGCGTGCCGTCAGCTCGCAACTCGCCACAGCCGTATAAATATGCGCGGCCGGCTGTCATCATCCTCTTTTCTTCCTGCTTGCCACCGCCGCCGACCATCCTCCGCCGCCGAAATTCACCACCAATGAGTGCACTCCGTCTTCATTTTCTTTTCCATTAGCTCCGCCACATCCTTGCACTCAACTTGAGCTGGCTCATGCTCACTCTCCCCGCCCGAATCGCCCAGGCCGCCGTCGTCTTCCTCGCGGCCGGTCGCCGAGCCGTCGTGAAATCGCCGCGTCCACCACCGCCAAGGTTGAAAATATATCTCCATTAACCCTCCTATCATGTTCTCCATCTTCTTGTGCCCCACATGCGCATCTTAGCCGGCTTGATGGTGCACAGGAACCACCGAGACGCTCACCTTGCCACCGGAGCACCGCCGCCGCCATTAGTGCCGCCGACTACAGCTCGCCTCAGCCCGCCTCCGAGCCAACCAACGTGCGCACCGTGCCCGTGGTGAGCTCCTGTATCTGTCTGTGCCCTCAATTTCTTCCCTATCACGTTGTGGCCGCCGGCCACCGTAGCTTGTCGCTGACAATACCATGCCAACGTCGCCACGCGTGCAGCCGCTTAGGCTAGGGGCCGTCTCGGACTCAATTGGTGTGTGCGTCGCATTTGCCTTTGTCCATATCGTGTGTTGGTGCGCTTACCTTCGCCGAAAAAGCTCTGGTGAGCATTGCCGCCTTGCCACAGCGCCGCCGAGCCGCCATCACCGCCGGCGAGCTGGTCACCGTTGCTCCGCCGCCCCATTAGTACCACCAGTGTGTTCGCCTTGCTGTGTAGATCATGATGGTCCAAGACCGACCGCCGGCAACCTCGCCGCCGGCGAGATATCGCCGGTCAAAATCGCCGCCGTCGCGGTCAACGTTGGGAAGGAATTTCCCTTTTCTTTTTTCTTTTTCCAGAAAAAAATTTAAATGCTATTTTCTTTGAAAAATCATAGTAATTCATGTATAGCTCCAAAAATTTTGGAAATTTAGATGTAAGCTCTTTATGATGTACTCTATATAGGAAAAATATGAAATGCTAAATTTGAGTATTTTTGCATAAGTTAAAATTAGCTCTTTTAATTAAAAAATACACCTTCAATGATTTTTAATAAATAAAATAATTGGACTTTATTTCTAAAATTTATTTTGCCATCTAATTAGACCAAGAGCTTTTTAAAATAAAATTTTTAGCTCAATTAGACAACTTTAATTTTTATGCCTTTATTTAAATATTTTTAAATAATTAATTAATCCCTTTAATTAAGTTAAATCATTATAGGCTTGTTTGACTTTAGAATTGCTTGATGACCTGGGTCATTAACCCTAATGACCTTTGGCACTTTAATTAATTATTTGCGTTTACCTGCATCATATCATTAGGGCTTAATCAACGTTATTTCATGTGTTTAATAACCTTCTTAAATGACGTAGTTAACCCTAATGAATTTAGAAAGTAAGTTTTGGTTGGCTTGCAACTTTATCGTGAAGGAAAGTTGTACTCAAGCCCTAAATCTGGTCATGCATCCATCGAGCATCATGTTTACTATTCCAGCATGTTGAAGCATATCATTTTATCGTATAGTTTCCGTTAACAGAGAGTTTAACGTTGTCGCACTAGATCCCAAGGAAGAGCAGATTCAGGAATCGGGAGTTGATCCAAAGCTCGAGACCGTCTACCTCGGATACCAAGGCAAGCTCCGGATGCATTCAAACCTTATTCTATTTTATAAAAGTTTTATCGCTTCAGCTATGAAATGTTGCATTAAGTAATAGGAGTTGAGTGATAAACCACTAATTGCATTACCTGTTTTACCCCCCATATTCCTTGTTACCTGTTAATTGGGAAATACGTAGTAATGCTTAGCCCTGGTTAGTTAGTTAGGTGTTCAAAAGCTAAAAGAATGAAAAAGATGAGAACGGCTTTGTGTGTGGAATCATTATGATAGTTAATAAATCGAGTCTGAACGGTTAACTTGCATTGGGAAAGGAGTCCCTCTGTAGTATTTTCGTCTGTTGATGCCCTAGGTCCCGTGTCGATGGTGAATCGGTGATATCAAGAAATTAGAAATCCACATGCATGAAGTGATATACAGTGGGCCAGAGTCCCTACATATGTCATAGTGTGTTATACTGTGGGTTTAAGTTCCCATGTATATCGGTACACTAGGTCGAAGTGCTCATATATACCATGTGGTGATATATGGCTACGGTTGTTATCCCAGTATATCTGTGATCTGGTATGCATCGGAGTTAAAATCTCCGGTATTCCAGTGATCTAGGTCCCAGCTAGGTATAAAAATGGATTTGAATCGTCGTTGCTTCTCGGAGAAGAAGACTCGATCGGTATTTATCATCATAGTAACAATTTGAATGATGAAAATGTATCAAAATGAAGTTGGTTGGTAATTTTGAGCTAGATCAAGATAGCTTTACTTTCTGTCAAGTTTTTCTGCGAAAATTCTTATCTCCGCAAGGCTTACCTTGTCCCTCTATCCTGCATTTCCTGAGCCTTCACACCTCTTTTTCGATGGGTCAGTCTTGTTGAGTACTTTTGTACTCAGGGTTTGTTGAACCCTTGTTGCAGGTGAGAACCATACGCAGGATTGCTTTTGCACCCTGTTGCATGACAGTTGTCGAGGAGAGTGATGACGAATAGGCTGTTTCGCTCTTGGGCAGAGCATGTCTTCAAGGTTTTATAATAATTTATATTGCTACTCCACTGCTCCTATGGTTGTAATAATTAAAAACATATGGTTTGTAAGTTTAAATTAAATGATTTGTAAAATTATGTTATTATAATCTTTTCCGCTGTTTTACTCTGATGTATATTATTTATATAAAACTGTTATAATACTGCAATATCTCTTTGTAATAATTGATCCTGCTCGGAGAATCGTGGATGATTAGGGATTTACCTGATAGACTTTTTAAGTCTTATGAAACACATTCATGGTTATTAAGAGTCTATTAGACAATAATCATGCATGTGAGTCATATGATTTAGGAGATTTTATCACAGCACCCTCATCCTTGGGGCACGGATAGGAGACCGATTGGAGGTTTTTTTTTGCGTTTTGGACTCTCAAAATGAGATGAGCCCGAGATGAGGGCTCAGATAGTCCATCGGTTGGAGTTGCTCTCGCTCTCTCTCCACCTCTCTCTCCCTCTGCCTGGCTCGTGGCAACGACTGGGGGACGACCGCCGCCGCCGCCGCCGCCCCCGCCCCCGCCCCACGCCATTTGCGTGAGTGTACGGGCATTCGTCGGGCCGTTCGCCGGCGAGAGGCATCCACCACCACCAGGTACACCCGCGGCCCGCCCCTTATCTTGTCTTCCAGCCGCGCGAATCCGAGCACGCAAACCCTAATCTCAAGCTATCTATTCGGCAATCTGTAGCCGGATCTGCTAACTGCGAGTGGACACATGGCGTATTGCGCCTGCTAACTTGGTTGTTTTTGTTTTTTTTACGCCTTGTAGGTGCCGAAGAAAAAGGAAGGGGATCAGCAAATCGGCACTCGCGGCTGCTGTTCAAATGCTGGGGAGGGGATGGAATCAACAGATCAGGCAGGGGGCCTGGTGAAATGCTGCACGGCGAGGGCGACTGACTGACTACCCGCTCCCCGCCCCCCCCCCACCCCCCACCCACCCCCCCCCCCCCCCCCCCCAACCCGCGTTTCGTGCTTGCTGGCATGCTCGCTCGCAGCAAAAAGGTTCGCCCTTTTTGACTCTTGTTCCTTTTTTCTTTTTTTTTACCTATAATAAGACTCGCACTCAACTGATTCCCGTTGGTTCTGAGAATCTGAGACACTTTTTTAGTTTAGTATAATATACGACACATCCGATGCCTGTTGGTGCTAAGAAAAGCTAAACAATCATGCAGGAATCTTGTCGGCATTAGCCCCTCCCCGTGGCCGTGGTTGCTCCAAGTTTCAAGACATGGACGACCATGTGCCGGCTCGAGTTCTTGCCGCCGCCGTGTGCTTCCTGGCCTTGCTGCCCGGCTGGGCCAGTGGCCTTGGCTCCATGTCGTCCATCGCGGTGTCCTACGGGGAGGACGGCCCGGTGTTCTGCGGCCTCAACTCCGACGGCTCCCACCTCGTCGCCTGCTTTGGCGCGGACGCCTCGGTCCTGTATGGCGCGCCGCCCAACATCCCTTTCCTTGGCCTCACGGCGGGGGACGGGTTCGTGTGCGGCCTCCTGCTCGACACCAGGCAGCCATACTGCTGGGGGAGCAACTCTTATGTCAAGAGCGGGGTGCCGCAGCCGATGGTTGAGGGCGCGAGGTACGCCGAGCTCAGCGCGGGTGACAACCACCTCTGCGCGCTGCGGGAGGCGGTGGCGGCTGAAGATGGCGGCCGTGGCTCGAGCGCTGCTGCTAGTGCCGCGTCGCTGATCGACTGCTGGGGATATAATATGACTGCCACGCATGTCGTTGATGAAGCCGTGTCGACCGTTTCAGCTGGTTCGGTGTTCAATTGTGGCTTGTTTGCTCGGAACAGGACGGTGTTCTGCTGGGGTGATGAGACTGTGAGTGGTGTTGTTGGGCTGGCGCCGAGGAATGTGCGCTTCCAGTCTATAGGCGCAGGTGGTTACCATGTATGTGGGGTGCTGGAGAATGCACAGGTGTTCTGCTGGGGCAGGAGCTTGGAGATGCAGCAGGTGGCACCATCCAGTGCTATTGGTGATGGTGATGTGAACGTAGTGCCGATGGATGCGATGGTCGCTGTGGTCGGAGGGCGGTTCCATGCTTGTGGCATCAGGAGCCTTGACCACCAGGTGGCTTGCTGGGGTTTCACTCTTCATAACAGTACATCACCACCAAAAGGGCTGAAGATGTATGCGCTTGTGGCTGGGGACTACTTTACTTGTGGAGTGCCTGCTGAGACTTTGCTGATGCTAAGGTGCTGGGGCAACAGTGGGTCGTTGGCATTACCGATGGCCGTACCTCCTGGGATTTGTGTACCTACTGCGTGCAGCCATGGGTACTATGAGTATGTGAACCATGGTGAAGTTGGCAGCATTAAGGTGTGTAAGCCTGCGAACTCTAGACTCTGCTTGCCCTGTAGTACAGGTTGCCCAGAAGACTTGTATGAGTCATCTCCTTGCAATGCAACAGCTGACCGTGTTTGCCAGTTTGACTGCTCGAGGTGTGGCACAGATGAGTGCATGTCATTCTGCTTAGCACAGAAGCGCACCAAGAACAGCAAGTTGATGGCTTTTCAGATGCGAATTTTTGTAGCAGAGATTGTGTTTGCCGTCATCTTGGTACTCAGCGTGACAGTAATCTCTTGCCTGTATGTCAGGCACAAGCTTCGACACTGTCAATGTTCAAATAGGGAGCTAAGACTAGCTAAGAGCACAGCGTACTCTTTCCGGAAGGATAACATGAGGGTTCAGCCTGATGTGGAGGATTTGAAGATCAGGAGAGCTCAGGAATTCTCCTATGAAGAGTTAGAGCAGGCAACTGCTGGCTTCTCAGAGGATTCACAAGTCGGCAAAGGCAGCTTTTCATGTGTATTCAAGGGCATTCTGAGAGATGGGACAGTGGTTGCTGTGAAGCGTGCAATAAAAGCATCAGATGTGAAGAAGAGCTCAAAGGAGTTTCACAATGAACTTGACCTCCTATCCAGGCTCAACCATGCACATTTGCTGAACCTGCTTGGTTACTGCGAGGATGGCAGTGAGAGGCTCTTGGTTTATGAGTTCATGGCTCATGGATCCCTGTACCAGCATCTGCATGGCAAGGATCCAAACTTGAAAAAGCGACTGAACTGGGCAAGGAGGGTCACCATTGCTGTCCAGGCTGCTAGGGGAATTGAGTACTTGCATGGCTATGCTTGCCCTCCTGTAATTCACCGGGACATCAAGTCGTCAAACATATTGATTGATGAGGATCACAATGCGCGTGTTGCTGACTTTGGTCTATCGATATTGGGTCCTGCAGATAGTGGTACCCCACTGTCTGAGCTGCCAGCAGGAACTCTTGGCTACCTTGATCCTGAGTACTACCGTCTCCACTACTTGACTACAAAATCTGATGTCTACAGCTTTGGGGTTGTTCTCCTGGAGATACTGAGTGGCAGGAAGGCGATTGACATGCAGTTCGAGGAAGGGAACATTGTTGAATGGGCAGTACCACTGATCAAAGCAGGGGACATTTTGGCCATCCTTGATCCAGCCTTATCCCCTCCGTCAGACCTTGAGGCCCTCAAGAAGATTGCTTCTGTGGCATGTAAGTGTGTCAGGATGCGGGGGAAAGATCGGCCTTCTATGGATAAGGTGACAACAGCTCTAGAGCATGCCCTTGCACTGCTGATGGGCAGTCCCTGCATTGAGCAGCCCATTCTGCCGACTGAGGTGGTTCTTGGAAGCAGCCGCATGCACAAGGTATCACAGATGTCCTCTAACCACTCTTGCTCAGAGAATGAGCTTGCTGACGGGGAGGACCAGCGGATCGAGTACAGGGCACCTTCCTGGATAACTTTTCCTAGCGTGACCTCATCACAGAGGAGGAAATCATCTGCATCTGAAGCTGACATCGTTGGCCGAAGGACCACAGATGGTAGGAATGTCGGGAGCAGCATAGGTGATGGACTGCGGTCACTGGAGGAAGAAATCGCTCCGGCTTCACCACAAGAAAACCTGTACTTGCAGCACAACTTCTGAAAAAAAATTCTGGAGATGCAGAAATCAGAGCAGTGACTTTCTGCCATTGCCGAGCAGTTCATGCCCTGTTGCTAAATCCAAATGCATTACAGTGTTTATACGTCCTACATAGTAGCAGGCCGTCTAAAAATAGAGCGCTAATTAGTACTGGAAGAATTTTTTTAGCATCCAGAAGCATTCCATTGTAGATTCATATGTCCCCTTTCTTTTCCTGGTACTATTTATCTTCTTATGGCTGCAGTTGATGTATCCTTAGCTTGCAAAACTGTGTAGTTTCCTTAATCTTTCAGATCATCTCTTTGGTTCGTGATGCTGTTTCTGCATGCTAAATGGCAGTAGCTCTGGGAACCAACCGTGTGTCCGGGTCACCATGTTCAACATTCTTTCACTTGCGTTCTTGTGTAAGGTTTCTTCAGTTGCTTGGTTTGTGATTCGCTGAACAGGTTGGCTGCCCATTCTTCTCTGAGACAGGTGACTAGACTAGGTGAGATGTGATTCTCAGAGGTCTGCCTCAGCAATGGCTACTGTCATGTTCCATGATCTGTTTAGGATGCTGGTTTCAACACAATGAAAGACAGGATGTTGCTAACCAATTAATGTTGCTTGGACCTGACAAACTTGCCATTATGTCTGATGTCTGATGCCAATGCTTGTTTCATAAGTCGTCTTTGTTTAAGACCGTACGTACTGATCGAATTTATTTGCTTCTGGGACAGAAAAGATACCATCAATAATGTCTCAGGCTTTCATCTTTAATCCCTTGCGATCAATGTTGGCTTTCGCCTGGGACAAGAGCGGTGTTGCAAATGTCATAATGCTATTAGCTCTGCAAAATATATAAGCACAGATAGGGATGAATAGGGACTTGCGTCAAATGCAAAATTTCAATAATTGTATTTTCTTGCTCAATACAGCCTTCAATGTAATTAGCTTGTTCACCTTTTTTTTGTCGACAAACCTTCATCAATATAATTAGCACACGGGGGAAATTTTAACTTCAACCATCAACCACCAATGTTAAGTTTGCCTATACCAACTCTGTTGTATTTTGTACACGCAACTTGTACCAGTAGCGCTATTTTTTTACTGTACACGCATCTTGTACCAGTAGCGCTATTTTTTGACTGTATGTGGCATTTTTCTTTTGTGAAAATTTTTTCCCTTCAAAAACTATATATGTTGCAGGTTACACGTGGACAACCCACAGTGCCTTATTGTTGAACATAGGTGAGTTTGGATCTGTTAACTCAACTACTACTGAAAAAGAGAGCTGGCTAACTATTAGCTAAGGGACGTTCGGATCCAAATAGTTAATAGGTGATTGGATTGATGGATTGTCCATAATGACCTTTTATCTTGGGCTGGCAAAATATTTTTTTTTTTGCCTAAAATTATCTGAATTCGACACCTAACGAGACAACCTAGGGTAGTTGGCTAATAGTTAGTTGGGCTATTGGATGTCCTGTTTGAATCCACAGGTATAGTTTTAATAACAAACTATATTAGAGCTAATGGATCTAAAGAGACCCTAGGCGCATGGCATTATGAGATTCCTCATCCAAATTCTCGGCCCTTGATGTGGCTATGTTCTTACAAACACATATACATAGTTCTAGACTTCTAATCAGGCCTATCAATCATGTTTGGTTGCGTCTCTAGCCTAGTGGTTAGAGTACCTGAGTAGCATTTAATAGATCTGGGTTCGACTCCCCGTGAAAGCGAATTTAAACAGGCTTGCATTATTAAAAAAATCAAAAGAATAGGCTGGGGCTTCCCTTGCTGACTTTGGTAAAAAAAAAATCATGTTTGGTTGCAGGGATGACAAGTATCTTTTTTCCATAGGACAAATTCTGGCTATGCCGGTACAATACAACTAGGGCGCCTCGCTCGTATCAGCTCAACTAAGCTCTGAGTATGCCATGGCTCCATGTTTGGTTGCCTGTATCCTATTAGCTTGGCTGAGAAGTGATGTAATACATATTAAGTTTAAGCACATGCAAGTGCGGTCATGAAGGACAACTTTGACCGTTAGTTCTTGTGATCATTATTAATTACTACTATTTCTAAATGCAAATCCAATGTAACCAAATTTTGTTACATAATTTTTCATATGACTAGTTTGAATTTTGAATACTTGCATGCCTTATATTTTGGTATAGAGTGAGTACATGGTTACTACGGAGTACTTACTAGGCAGTCTAACAAGTGGTGGATTGGACCAACTAAAACAATGCAGGGAGTAAGTTGAACAAAAAAAAGTTTAGGGTTATTGTACACATGGCAAACTTGAGTAATTTAATTTTTTCCCTAAACAATCTAGCAATGATTAAAGGGATGGATTTGACCATCTGATATAGTTGGAGGGAGTAAAGTTGAAGTAAAATTAGTTTTCTTTGTGACTTAACTAAAATTAGTTTAGAGCCATTGTGTTGGACACGCCAAAATTTTCCCCCTAAAAGCTACAACCCCCTCCTAGGGCCTCCTTCCCACTGCCACCTTGGCCTCCCCCTCATAGTTGTAGTTTCTCGTGGATCTTGTTGGTGCCTTGGTGGCATTTACTATGCACTGAAATAAGATCACTTTGATGTTGATACAGGTCAGCGAGATTATGTTTTGTCCGATCTATTGGTTTTTGTACGAAATCTTGGCAGTTCGTATGTTCATCATGGAAATAGTTGGGGTTGGCTTTTGATACGGTGATTTTGATCTTTTCTTTCAATTTTTTCTGTGCCAAGGTCTGGTTCCTACAGCACAATGTTCTGCTGGTGAAGTAAGAATGAACTCTGTGGGTAATAGACATCATTACTAGCGGTGAGTGACTTTTTCAGTCTCTAGAATCTTGTACGGCGAGCTTATTTGTAGGTGAGCTCCGGTGGGTAGCGAACGATGGACAGGAAAGACGGCTAGTTTGACCTTTAATGAACACTAACTTATTTTTCAGACGTGGTTCTGGCCAAATTGTCATTCTTTAATCTTGCTATCACAGTTTTACCGAAGGATCAAGGAGGTCTTGGTATTATGAATCTTGAAATCCAGAATGTTTGCTTATTTAGCAAATGGTTGTACAAATTAGTTAATAAAAATGGCGTTTGGTAGGATCTTCTTAGGAAGAAATACTTGAAAAATAAAACCATTGCTGAAGTTCATCGGAGACCAGAAGATTCACACTTCTGGTCAGGCCTTATGAAGGTAAAAGACCAGTTCCTTGATCTCTCTGTTTTTAACATTAACATTCACAATGGGAGTCAAACCAGGTTTTGGGAGGATAAGTGAGTTGGAAACTTCACTCTTAAAGAACAATACCCATCTTTATACAATATTACGAGGAAAAACATATATCAGTAGCCAACGCTTTTGCTTCCACACCCCTTGACATTTCTTTCAGAAGATCTCTAATGGGGGAAAACTTACTTAAATGAAATGAATTAGTCGCTAAAATTGCACTTGTGTGTTTGGATGATCAACAAGATTCCATTAAGTGAAGTCTTACAAGACAAGGATCTTTCATGGTGCAATCAATGTGCAAACACTTAATTAATCAAATTGCTATGCCTTCAATCAAGTTATTGTGGAAGTTAAAAGTTACCACTTAAAATCAAAATATTTATTTGGTTCCTGATGAAAGGGGTAATTTTAACTAAAGACAATCTGAAAAATAGAAAATGGAAAGGAGATGATAGATGTTGTTTTTGTGACAATAAGGAAACTATCCAGCATTTGTTTTTTGATTGTCATGTGGCTAGATTTGTTTGGAGAGTCTGCCCAGTGGCTTTTAATCTTGAATCGACAAAAAATATACCCGACTTATTTAGGTTATGGGATGTACAAAGAGACCAATACTTGCGTGCTCTGATTTGTATGGAGGCAAGTGCAATCTTGTGATCAATTTGACTATTTAGAAACGAAGGGATTTTTGATAAAAAAACGATAATACTTTTATTTGTAGGTTGTTTTTAGGGCAACTTATTGGATCCATTTGTGGAATATCCTGTAGAAGAAGAGCGACAAACCTTATCTGAAGTAGGCATGTCGCATGATGGAGATTGTGGCTATAGAAATTTTCGCCAAGCATGGATGGTCATCGCTGAAAAGGCTTAGCACTTAGCGTTTAATCAATTTTTCCTTTGTTTACTTTTGCATTTTGAGAGCTTAAAAAACAGAAGAGGGTGGATTTGTAATAAGAATTGGTTGAGTGCAAAACTCTTGCAGAGACCGAAATAAAAATTCCTTTTTTAAGAAAAACTTGCTATTATTTTCCATGATAAATATCTGCAATGTGCATTTTTTGATTATTTTTATAACATCTTAGAGCCAATGGACAAATTTGGATTTTTCTTATTTCATTTACTATTTAAAAGTGCATACCCACGCCTTGACTGAATAAACGAGATAGCATACGTGGCTTACAAAAAATAAACAGACAAGCAAAGCTCTGCCGTCCAGACTGATGTCCGGGCAGTAGATTACATGGACCAGGTCCATTGACCCAGAAACTCCCGCAATGGGATGCCACTATTTCAAAAGTTTAGATGATTTTTTAAAAGGCTTCCATTTTGTGGCTGCTGATTTATTGGAAAAGGAGGAAAAAAAAAAACGGCACCAATTATTCAGGATGAACGCTACACCCATCTCATAAAAAAACGCAGAACAATCATATAAAGCTTACACCTGGTTCAGCGCAAATAATATAGGAAGAACTAGATAGAAGAATTAGAAAACTGAGTTAGAAATTTTATGGAAAACCTTACTATCTTGTTCCTGGCACTGATCATGTCATTTTGAATGTCGAAATTCCAAAAAGTGTTTTTACATGTTGCGAATGACCTATAGGTAAACTTCAGTTTCTAGTAGCAAACTAACCACCTTTTACATGCAAAATTATGTACACATCGTACCTTATATCCATTGTTTAAATTAAAGGGATTAAAACCAAAATCGTGGCTAGAAAGAACTGAATATGAAATTTAGGTTAAGCAAGGATTCAATTCCATGTTTTCTTCTCCAGCAGAGAGAGAGACAAAAAAAAAAGAAGCGCAACATAGCAGAACTGTCCTATGGACCCAGAGTACCCACCTCACCCTCACTTGGCTGGGTTGTTTGTCATAGCCAGTATCCTCATCTCACCCAGAACCCACCAATCACAGCCCGCCTTTGTATTCTCTCCCAGATGTACCCCTACAAAACCACCACCAAAATCCCTCGCATCCCTTGAGGCCTTGATTGACACAAGATACGCACAAAGGTGGGCCGTCACAAGCACACACACACACAAGGCAACAGTCTCCATTCTCCACACCACACGACCGGCAGCTCTGCTCTCACTAAACCCCATCCACTCCTTTATCATCGTCTCCCTCCCTCCCGCTCCATTCTCAGCTGCGCCCTCCCGCCATCCATGGCAAATGCTTCTCTACAATCCTTTCTTCTCCCCCAACACCATTCTTTCGCCAGCACCGGCGGCAGCCATGAAGGCTCCCCTTCTTCCCTGCTCAAGCTCTCCACCAACACCGGCGGCAGCATTTCCTTCAGGCTCCACCCCAACACCTCCCGCTCGGTGACCACAACCTCGACCACCAACTCGTCAGCTCCGACTCCGGTGGCCCCGACAGCTGCATCAGAAGCAGAAGAAGACTCGTCACCAGCCCCCTCAATTGACCTCCTCGGCCGCCAGCTCGCGGCGGGGGACTACCGCCAGGCCGACGAGACCACCCGGGCGCTCATCATCGACCTCGCCGGCGAGTCCGCGAGGCGCCGAGGGTACGTCTTCTTCTCCGAGGTCCAGTTCATCTCCGCCGAGGACCTTCGCGCCATTGACGAGCTCTGGAAAGAGCACAGCAATGGCAAGTTCGGGTACAGCGTGCAGCGGCGGCTCTGGGAGAAATCGCAGCGCGACTTCACCCGCTTCTTCATCAGGGTCGGCTGGATGAAGAAGCTGGACACTGAGGTGGAGCAGTACAACTACAGGGCCTTCCCTGACGAGTTCATATGGGAGATGAAGGATGACACACCAGTGGGTCACCTGCCGCTCACCAATGCCCTCAGGGGCACACAGCTCCTGGGGAACATCCTCACCCACCCGGCCTTCCAGGAGGACAGCCAGGAAGACGATGCTGCAGCAGAGGAGAGTGCCACCACTGGTCAAAGCAAAGACGATAACAAAGGGAGGGAGAGGCCAAAGTTCATGAAAGATTTCAAGCCTAATTATTCCTTTTGATTGAGGCTAGCAAAGAAGGCATCGGAGTTTGTGATGCAGAGATGCTGGCATGGTGTAATTGATTTAAAAGATCATGTATCTGTAGTTATGTTTGGGATACTTTGTCTTAAAACATGCATGAAATATTGTGCAATATATTACGAATATATAATTGGTTCAGGTGTTTGGTCTGCACATGATGCTTGAGACAAGGAGAAATAGGCTGCTCAGGACAGCCACAAATATTTAGTATGAGGAAAGCATGGATGCAATGCATCTCTAATCCCCAACACACTGCTGCATCAGCTGCATGCATTTTCATTCAGCATGCAACATCCTACAAAATACCATGCAAAGATTTGCAGGTACTCCATTTCATCCTGCATCCATGATGCTTCTCAAAAATAGGAGCAGATCTTTGCAGGTACTCCATTTCATTTTGCAGCCATAATCCTTCCCAAAAATAGGAGCAGAGTAGGATGTTCTTGTCGAGGCAACCAGCACGTAGAAAGGTAGTTCATCATGGGGGTGATGGAGAACCATCGGTTTTCAGCTTATCACCTCCACTTGTTTCCTGTCAAGTGAACACGACTGACGTGAGCAAACCTACTTTGTCCACATCTTGGCACTTGGCAATTAAATGAGCCTAAAACAGATAGAAAGTTTTTCAGAGAAAAGTACCCCTCTACTGTCTTATGAGTGTCACATTCCTTTTCCCTTCTCAAGCACATGGACAGAGCCTCCGGGTATGCTGATGTGAACCATCACATGTGAGCCGCTCATCCATCTGCATGTATAAGCATGCTCCTGGATTCTGAAATAGAAACCAGACCAAAGTCAGTTCCAGAATTTAACTGACCATTGTATGTTTATTAGCAAACATCAATGTAGAAAGCACCAAGATATAACTGAAAAAAATCTAGTCAATAGGCAACTCGTGTAGCATTGGGAGTCTAACTTCAGCGATTCCTAATGTTGCTAAATCAGGCTTTACCAATGCATCAATACCATAAGCAACAAATACACAGAAAATTTTCATTATCTAAATTAAAATAGAGGAGCCATAAAGTTAAAATCTAGAATCTAATTTTGCACATCAGGAATATATCCTGAGTCTCTGATTGTGGGAAAAACCAATAAATGACAACAAAACACAACATTCCTTTCAGAAGGTATATAACAAAAAGATGAAGAGAACACAGTTTAGGTGGCTTTAAGGATTGGTGTAGCTGCTATAATTTTTTTCTGCAGAAGCAGCCCGATAAAATTCTCCTCGATCCACCAAATCTCATTTATCTCCACCCACCGTCATGTGCGTGAAATTCTAGATTTTGCATCCAAATCCCATTGATATGACAGCAGCTAGATATTTGTGGTCTCAACTTTGTCAGTGCCAAAGCACAGACATGATAATATCTGAGATAACAAGTTCAATCATTTAAAGTATGCTAAAATCAAAGCTGAAGTTGAGTAGATGTATCCTGTGAGGCAGAGAAAATCATCAGTTCGATGGGATCATGGGTATGACCAGAAAAAGGCCATGTTTGTTTGGGATTAAAGTTTGATTCTCCGTTGGCTTGCCACAGGATCTTTGGCGGATGGTGGGCAGAATCACACGGGGGCTGAACCGCTGAACGGACCACAGTTCATTTTCTGCAGTGGGCGAACCAGCGCTGGGTGACCACAGCTGCGTAAACGCAGCTCAATTCTCGGGAGAGCGGAAAACAAACACAGCCAAAGTAGCTATTGTGGCTAGGATAGCTGGGCAAACAATGAATTTTGTCAGCCCCAAAAAGATGTAATGATTCTCTTCAGATGAGCTAGGTCGCAAGGATCACCTAGTGAATGTAAATAGATTGGAAGCCAAGTTATCTCTTTTATGTCTGTGGCAAGTTAGGAAGGTAGGATCATATCTAAATATCCCATCAATAGTTGACTTAAGGGCCAAATTATCCCTATATATAAAACGAAGGGAGTCAGGGCAGGGCCAGGGTTCGGGGATTTTCTCGGCCTGTGTGAGAAGGCCTTCTTCTTACTTACAATGCCCGGGGGACGGCTTGCCCTCGCAGGTCGAGTTTTTTTTTTTAAAAAAAAACGAAGGGAGTATATCATGGCTTAAGTTCATTAAGGAGAAGCGAGGGGCTAGCCCCTTCAGCAATCAGCTCTCCAGATCCCCTGTGCTGCCTGTGTACCAGCTTCCCATGGCCACTGCACTCTCCCCCC
>CM041647.1:33480878-33491498 GCA_023333625.1 Bothriochloa decipiens | reverse complement strand
AAAGGATATAATCAAATCGACCTAATATGTGGCTGTAGTTTCCTATGCAAACAGTGACCAATATTATATAATATAGTTCATCAAATTTAATCCATCTCATCCACACATCCAAACCCATTCCATCACCATCACACACATCTCACCCTCTCGCACTCAGTCGACAGGTCCAACTCCCTCTTGGAGCCTGTCTCAGCGGCTCACAGCCGGAAGGGTAACACCAGGGGGAGAAATAGAAGGACTCCTCTCACTACTCCCGAGAAGCGTGGGTCTTAGGAAAGAGCCATACCAGTGGCCCACGGACTATATATAGATTCATAAACTCTGCAGAGCGTGTACTCCCGTAACCACAAGATCACTATCATCGGCGGTGCCCCGCCTAAGCTGATTCTGGCTGCTTTCTAACCGGTGCGATGCCACCCTACCACTCAGTACTGGGACATCCCGGATAGGTACCACCGGCACACTGAGACTGTGAGACATAGTACCGGGCCCCCGTGGTCACTATGTTGTCTAAGGAGGGTGTGGGTCTCCACGCCCGTACCTCCCGACACTTTCTGCTAACAACCTAGTAGTAGTGGCACCGTCCTAGCTAGTCAGACATCCGTCTCCCGCCCATTCAAGAGCGAGTGGTGAGCACGTAAGTCCCAAGGTTCCGGTCCTCAAGAGATATCAGGTCCTAGGGGGGATCAGACAGGATTATCTTCTCTTTTGGGACTACAACAGTCCGTGCTATAACAGCACCTCCTTCCCGGGGCTTCGCTCCATGAAGGTTCTCACCCCCGGGATCTCCTTATGCATCACAATGTGCCCACCACAAGCACCTCACACGGGAATGCCCAGAACACATCCCCCGGCAAGACTCGCCCACATGGCTCATCGTAGAATCCTGTCCGATTGACTCAACCCTCACCACACACCCAAGACGCACGCAGCACTCTCCCCGAGTAAAGTGGCATCACGTGCCTTAACCATATGACCATACTCTCCACCACGCATCATCATCACACAGATTTAAGCGTAGTAGAAGTAAAGCATCATAAGTGAAATAAGCAAGCGTCTAGCCTATCAGTAGGTGTGCAGGAGTAAGGTTGCGACAAGGTAAAGGCTCATCAGGCAGTTCTACCATGCAACCTATCATCAGGTGATATTCATAATTAAAGCACTAGCAACTAGATATTATGCCATGCGTAATAGGATCTACGAGGTTGGGTGGGGTGTGGCACCTGTGAAGTCGTCACCGAGCTCCTCCTCGTACTCGTAGTCGTCCTCCTCAAGCTGATCCTCCTCTGAAACGAGACATAACAGCCGTGTCAGCGGCTCCTATAGAGTCAACACAAAGAAGCAATAAAATTCAATAACTCCAAGTGCACTCATACACAAGCCTATGACGTAGAGCTTATTTTTATGAAAATTTGGACACTTGGTTCATATTTTTCGGAGTTCATATGAAGAAGTTATGAATTTTCGAAGTTTATTCTATTTTCAGAAAAAGAGAAAGGGCGGATCAACCTGGTGCTGACACGTGGCAGCTCCTGGTTGGGCCACGTGGCGCGCAGGAACAGTGCAGCTGGGGATGTGCTGACGTTATGCTGACGTCAGTGTCGACGGTCCAGTTAGTGGCTGACAGGTGGGGACCACGGGTCTGGTCACTGACAGGTGGGGCCAGGTCAACGGTCAACGTTGACGGTCTCGACCGGGCCTCGGATGTCTGGACGGGGCTGGTTCTGGGCCAGGTTGGGTCGGCCACTGTGCACTCGAGGGGGGCAGTCCGGTCGACCCCTCGAGGACGGAGCTCGCTCGGGCGAACGGACTGGCCTCGAGAACGAAACCTCGTCTAGCGAACGGACTGGCCTCGAGAACGAAGCCTCGCCTGGCGAACGGACTGGCCTCGAGAACGAAACTTCGCTCGGCGAACGGGCATGACCTCGAAGACGGAACTTTGTTTGCACGAATGGGAGCCCTCGAGAACAGTGAGCCCCTCGAGACTTGAACCTCTGGCCTCGAGCCGGAACCTCGACTCGGGCCAGGTCCTCGATTGGAGCCAGGTCCTCGACTCGTCGGGCGGACCCTCGACTCGTCGGGTGGACCCTCGACGAATGTCGGACGGACCCTCGACGTCGTCGGACGGAACCTCGACTTCATCGGGGGACCCTCGACGAATGTTGGACGGACCCTCTACGTCGTCGGACGGAACCTCGACTTCATCGGGGGACCCTCGACGAATGTCAGACGGACCCTTGACGTCGTCGGAAGGAACCTCGACTTCATCGGGGGACCCTCGATGAATGTCGGACGGACCCTCGACGTCGTCGGACGGAACCTCGACTTCATCGGGGGACCCTCGACGAATGTCGGACGGACCCTCGACTCGTCGGGCGGACCCTCGACTCGTCGGGCGGACCCTCGACTTCGTCGGGTGGACCCTCGACAAATGTCGGGTCATTAGCTGAGCTACGTGGCTGGTCGGTTAGGTGCTCCAACTTGGGGAAATCGACCCTCAAGCCAGTGGCGGTCAGTGGCGTCTGGCGACGGTGAGGCCAAATTTGCCGACGAAGCCGGGCGTTGGTCTCCATCTTCCTTCTTGCCCTTCGATTGGAGAAGCTGGGATCTCCATGAGCTAGCTACCGGGGCTAGTCGAGGCACGGCGGGGCGTGCGCGGCTCGGCGGCCACGGCGGACGCTCCGGCGGCCAGAGTCCGGGGAGGCCGGAGCTGCAAAAGTGCGTGGCTCCAACTGTGGCCCGTGCCGGCTCCTAGAGGTTGCCAAAAACGTGCTCTAGACTACGGCGAAGCTATCGGTCGCGGTAAGGAAAGAAACAGGGGTAAGGGAAGCAAGAATGTCGACGGTGTACTGGTAACGGCCATGGCCGAGCAGGGCGAGGGCGGGGATGCTTACCCGCGTAGCGACGGTCGAGGCAGGTGACGCGGGCTTGGTGGCGGCTCGGTGCAGGGAAGGCGAAGCCGGGGCGTCGAGGCGGTTATGCGGCGCTCCCAGGTCCTCCTCAGCGCGCGGACGGCGACGGCGGCAGCAGCGCTCTAGCTCCGCCTCCTTCCTGCTCCTCCCTTCTTCTCTCTCTCTCGCTCGACTGATCTGGCGGCGGGTCTCCACAAAGACGGCGGGGCGATGGGGAAACCCTAGAGGCCAGGGTGCTCCTCTTTAAATAGGCACGGCGGCCGGCCATGGACGGCGGAGGCAGAAGATGCCCATCGGGCGGCTGTGCGCGGCCACGATTAGGGTTAGGGTTCGATGAAGCGCGGTGCAAGCAGGCGGTTAGATGGACGGCGCGGGACACGGCCGTACTCGGGCGGACGGCGGAGGCGCGCGGTGCACAAAAATGGTGCGACGGACGCGACGCGCGGTCGACCAAAAGTGGAAAAAGGTGGAAGCTGACAGGTGGGGCTCGTGTGTCAGCGAGACAGGGCGGCGAGCGGCGGAGACAGGCCCATGTTGGGCCGTCCTGGTTAACTGGGCCGCGGCAGCGCGTGGAGCAACGCGCGAGTGTGACTGGGCCGATGCTCGAGGCAGGCCGGTCGGGGCCTCGAGCAGGCTGGCAGCAGGCAGGCAGGCCGACGTGCACGCGCGTGCGTGCGCGAGCGAGCGCGTGCGTCGGCGGTCGAGCGCGCGGCTAGACTGGGCCAGCGCGGGGGGGTCGATAGCAGGCCTATATATATACATACATTAAAGGTTATTCGATTTTATTAACATCACATAAAATCGAATAAGAGGCGAATCAAACTCTGGTTATTTAAATGCAATGCTCGGGCTAACGTAGGGTGCTATTTGTGCATCTATTGGCGGGTTTCCTATATGACATCCACCATACACTGGTAAACTTTAGAAAAATTTTTGAAAGCCCGTATTTTCGGTGACCGGATTTCTAGGGTTGTTACAGTCCTACCCCCTTATGAGAATCTCGTCCTCGAGATTCAAGAGTGTAACTTACTCTTCAAAAAGGTAGGGGTAGAGCTTCCTCATTTCTGACTCCTTCTCCCAAGTTGCTTCCCGTTCTGTGTGATTGCTCCACTGAATCTTCAGATACGGCGTGCTAGAATTTCTCGTTTCCTTGGTGGTTCTGTCCATAATGCGGACGGGGTGCTCTCTGTACTCCAAAGTGTCCTGAATATCGAGTGCCTCTGCGGGTATCGGATGCTCTGGCGGCTGCAAACACTTGCGCAGTTGCGACACATGGAACACTGGGTGTACTCCTGCCAGTTGAGGGGGCAACTCTATCCTGTAGGCAAGCTTGCCAATCCTTTCACTGATTCTGTACGGTCCCACATACCTTGGTGCTAGCTTTCCCTTTACATAGAACCTGACGGTCCCTCGAAGCGGGGAGACCTTGAGATAGACATAGTCTCCTACCTCAAACTCGAGGTCTCTGCGCCTCTTGTCGGCATAACTCTTCTGACGGCTCTGGGCAATTTTTAGACTCGCACCTGAGCGACTCCTTCCTCGGCCTCCTTAATGGTGGCCAGACCAAATAACGATCTTTCAACTGTTTCAGACCACATCAAGGGTGTTCTGCATGGTCTTCCGTACATAGCTTCGAAAGGTGACATCTTGAGGCTAGCCTGGTAACTGTTGTTGTAGGAGAACTCTGCAAAGGGAAAGCTCTTCTCCCAATCAGTCCCATATTTCAGAACACAAGCTCGAAGCATATCCTCAAGTATCTGGTTCACTCTTTCTGTCCGCCATCTGTCTGAGGGTGGTATGCGGTACTGTAATCTAGCTTGCTGCCGATGGACTTGTTCAGGGCTTTCCAGAACTTGGACGTATACTGCGGTCCACGATCAGATATTATGCTCTTAGAGGCTCCATGCAGCTTGAGAATGTTCCCAACATACAAATCTGCTAGCTGGCCGACTCGGGCATCAGTCCTGATGGCTAGGAAGTGAGCTACCTTAGTCAAGCGATCGACTATCACCCATATGGCATCATGGCCTTTCGGGGTTCGAGGCAATCCCACAATGAAGTCCATAGAAATGGTATCCCACTTCCATTCAGGTATATCCAGCGGCTTTAGCAGCCCTGCAGGTCTCTTATGCTCAGCCTTGACGCGTTTGCAAATGTCACATCTAGCAACATGCTCTGCAATATCTGATTTCATGTTCTTCCACCAGAATTTCTTCTTCAAATCAGCATACATTTTAGTACTGCCTGGGTGGATACAATACTTAGAATCATGACCTTCTGATAGGATTTCGCTGCGGATAGCTGGGTCGGCAGGCACACAAATTCTGTCCCTGTACCAGTAAGTGCCTAGCTCATCCTCACTGAACTCCGGGCACTTGCCTTGTGTCAGGAGCTCGTGTATCTCCCAAATTTCTGGGCAAAGGCGTTGGGCTTCACGGATCCTATCCATGAGGGTGTAGTGTACGCGAAGCTCATTCAACAGGCCATGAGGTATCACCTCCATCTGTAACTCATCAATGCCCTCTTGCAACTCTTTGGGCAAGGCGGTGGTGAACAAGGCATGACAATGACTTTTGCGGCTAAGAGCGTCAGCGACCACATTGGCCTTCCCAGGGTGATAGAGAATCTCCACGTCATAGTCGTTAAGCAGCTCAAGCCAACGACGCTGTCTCATGTTCAGATTTTCCTGGGTGAAGAAGTACTTCAAGCTCTTGTGATCGGTGTAGATCTCGCATTTGTTCCCTATCAGGTAGTGCCTCCAAATCTTCAAGGCATGGACCACGGCTGCAAGCTCGAGATCATGGGTGGGGTAACGCTGTTCATGCTCCTTAAGCTGGCGGGAAGCATAGGCAATGACTTTCCCATTCTGCATTAGAACACAACCAAGCCCGAAGCGAGATGCATCGCAATAGACCACAAAGTCCTGGTGGATATCGGGCAAGGCTAGAACAGGCGTTGTGGTGAGCTTCTCCTTCAGGGTCTGGAAACTTTGTTCGCATTGGGGCGTCCATTCAAACTCTTTGGTCTTCTTCAGGAGGTTGGTCATGGGACGAGCTATCTTGGAAAAGTTCTTGATGAATCGGCGATAGTAACCAGCCAATCCCAAGAAACTTCTCACATTAGTCACATTCTGTGGCTGCTCCCATTCCTTCACTGTCTCAATCTTGGACGGATCGACAGCTACTCCGTCAGCATTGAGCACATGACCTAGGAAAGCGACCTCCTCAAGCCAGAACTCACACTTGTTGAACTTGGCATAGAGCTGATGTTTTCTCAACTTCTCTAGTACCATCCTTAGATGTTGCTCATGCGCTTCGGCGGTGGCAGAATAGACAAGAATGTCATCAATGAAGACCACCACAAACTTATCTAGCTCCTGCATGAACACTTTATTCATCATGTTCATAAAATAAGCCGGCGCGTTTGTAAGGCCGAAGGACACGACGGTGTACTCATACTGCCCATACCTGGTGACAAAGGCTGTCTTAGGAATGTCTTCCTCTCTGATCTTCATCTGATGGTATCCTGATCTGAGGTCGATCTTGGAGAAGTACTTGGCATTACGAAGCTGATCAAGCAGGTCATCTATCCTCGGCAAAGGATACTTGTTCTTTATAGTTACGGCATTCAGGTTCCGGTAATCAACGCACATCCTCTGCGTTCCATCCTTCTTCTTAACAAACAGCACAGGAGATCCCCAGGGCGAGGCACTGGGCCTAATGAACCCTTTCTCAGATAGTTCCTCAAGCTGTTTCTTAAGCTCCTTAAGCTCATCAACTGCCATACGGTAGGGTCGCTTGGAAATCGGACTCGTACCAGGCATTAGGTTGATCACGAACTCAACATCTCTGTCCGGTGGTATTCCTGGTAGCTCTTTCGGAAAGACATCCGGGTACTCACAAACTACAGGCACTTCCTCAAGTGACTTCTCTTCCAAGGCACACAGCATGGATATATTTGTCCCTTTATTTGGCTCACATCTGATCTGACGGCCACTTGGATGGGTTATATCCACAAATCTAGGTGAGCAAGATATCACCCCTTTATTCTGGGTTAACCAATCCATCCCTAGAATGACGTCTAGGCCTTCGAAGGGTAGCAAGGTAAGATCAGCAAGAAAGGTAAGACCCTCGATGGTGATACTTACTCCCTTACACATTTTGGTACAACAAATGTTGCCCAAGGGTGAACTGGTGTATAAGGTTTCTTTTCGTGGAGTGACAGATATATGGTGCTCTCGTGCAAACTTGGAGGATATATATGAACATGTAGCACCTGAATCAAACAGCACGGATGCCTTAACTCCATGCACTAAAAACATACCGTACACCACATCGGGGGCACTCTGGGCGGCCTCTGCTGAGATGTGGGTGAGGCGGCCACGGGGTGCTCCAGATGGCATCTGCTTGTGCGGGGTGCCTTGGTCCTCCCTGGCGGGCGCTGGTGTAGCTGGCGCAGCCTTGTTTGGGCACTCGGCTGCCTTGTGACCTGGCTGGCCACAAGCGAAGCAAGTGTAGGTCATGCCGCCTGTGGGGGTTGGCGCGGCGGACCTCCACGTGCTACCTCCAGGTGCGGCACGAGCGTATGCTTGGCGGTCCTGAGCAGGGCGAGGGTAGTTGCTGGTGTGGGTACCACTGCCTCGGCTCGAACCGTGAGCCACTCCCTGGGCGAAGCGAGAGCGGGGAGGCTGAGAGGTCTCACCACGCGACCTCCATGGGGCAGGTGCGCGGGTGGTGCCCTTAGTACGGCGCTTCTTGTTCTTGCCAAGCGCCTTCCCCTCCGCGAAAACCTCGTCGCGGTCCTTCTCAATCTCCATGCACCTGTCAATCAGGTCACGAAGGGTGTAGCTCTTGGTGCCTGAGAGAGAGAGCCTGATACGACTAGACAAGCCCTTGCGGTAGTAGTACATCTTCTCCTTCTCAGAGTTCACCACTGAGACGGGTGCATAGCGTAGCAGGTTGGTGAAGCGGGTGGTGTACTCATGCACCTTGTCAGCTCCCATGGAGATGTTGCGAAACTCGTTCTCCTTCTTCTCCAGCGCACCTACATGGATGAAGAATGCGCGGAACTCGTCCACAAACTCATCCCAGGAGATGTTAGCGGGGTCTCGGTGGGTTTCGCAGAGGCTGTCCCACCAAGATCGCCTAGCACCCACAAGCTGGTGAGCTGCCAAGCCAACGCACTCCTCGTCAGTGCAGGTGGTCAAGTCCAGCTTCTTCTCAATCTCCTTAAGCCAATCATCAGCAGCGATGGGATCGATGCTGGTGTCGTCGAACGTCGGGGGCCTCAGCTTGAGAAAGAACTCCAGCTTCTTGTAGAAATCATCGTGGGGCTCCCGGTGCTGGGGGTGCAGCACGCTCTCAGCTAAGACTCGAAGAAGCTTGGTCTACTGGGCCATCACATCCGCCAAGAGTGGCACGGGAAGTGGTGGTGGAGCTGCATCTCCTCCTGCGGCAGGCTCGGGCTTAGCAGCAGGCTGTGGCTGTCTTCCAGCCGCGCCTCCGACAGCTGGTTCCGGCTCAACTACCGGTGGTGGCGATGGGTGTGCAGGTCGTGGGGTGGCAGCGCGGGGTGGCTCCTCAAGGTCGAGGGGTATGCGACCAATGCGGGCACGACCACTTCTGCGTCCACGGCCCCTGGCGGGCACGGGTGAAGGAGAGCGGTTTCTCAGGCGGCTGGCACGACGAGTGGACATCCTGCTCAACATAAACCTCAGATTAGGGCATACGGGCTTATTATAACTTTGATATTAAAGACATACTTATTTAAAATAATTTTAAAACATTGCTAATCTAACACTCAGACGAAGAAGCATGAAGATCCAATAAGATGCGATAAAAACCAAATCATTCATTACATCAGGGGGGTTACATGGCGATGTCTTTAGCGGCTACGCTTGGAGACTCGCGAGAAACGTACTACACGCAGGTAGTCTAGCAAAAAGGGTGGACAACTACTCAACATCATGGTGAGTCTGGTCACTTGGCCATACAGGGCTCATCACCTCCTGACCTGGTATTACTCTAGACCATCTCTAGAGGCTGGTCCAAACTGTAAGCCGTAGGAGGTATACCGATGCCAGAAGCCTGGATCTGCTCGTCAGTCATCTGAAGGCGAGAGACGTAGCGACGGGCCTCCTTGAGCTGAGGGGTGGACACTGCCTGTCCACTAAGTCCGGTGGTGGGGCATCCACTCAAGTTGAGGCGAGATTGCCCCAGCTCAAATGTCTCAACCCTGACCCTCTTACGGGCACGTAAGGGAACCTCATCCTGCAACTCCTCGTACTCTCTGACCCTTTTACGATCTGACCTCTTCCAAGCTTCCATAGTGCGTTTGAGCTTATCCATGAGGTATGCCGTCTTATGGACATAGTTGATCAGGTGTCCTTGGTTGTAACTAGCAAGGGTGTATTCCTGTAGCAGCTTCTCACGTTGAGCCTTGCACTGCTCATGGAGCTTGTCCCTGTAGGCAGCATCTTGACTCTTTTCCTGGAGTCTCTTTGCAATGTCCTCGTTCTTTTCAGCCATAGTGGCCTCAAGCTCTCAGATATTCTTGTTGAGACGACTATTGTGCATTTAAAGCTTATCCAACTCGCTCATCAAACTAGTAATCTAATCTTGGTGAGTATGCTCTTTGCGTGCTATCTCATGCTCTAGATCTGCAATCTTTTGCTTCCATGCCGCTTCCTTATCCTCTGACTTGTGGATCCTCTCGTCAACTTCCATCAGGTAGCGACGATCACGGCGGCCCTTCCGCTCCAACTCAGCAATGTACATTTCCTGGCACTGCATGTACATCATAGAGGCGCGGTGGCAGGGGTTGCGGTCGACTCTGGTATTTTGATCGATGTAGATGACCTCTCCCCAAGTACCCTGCTGATCATCGAGGGCACGAGGAAGCAGACGAAAGCGACTTTCCTTTAGATAGTCAGCTCCGTTGCGCAGCACAGTACGGAGTGCCTGGCGTGAAACAGTCTGAACACACATGTCGGTGTCGTTGTCAAAGGCGAAGTCAGTGAAGGCGGTAACTTCGGGCAGGTTTATGCTTGCAGGCACGTTGATATGGACTGCCTTGTAGTCCTCGATGCCTCCTTCAAGGGTGGGCTTGCCGCGGTAAAGATACTCGACGTTCTCCACGGGAACACCTAGCTCGGTGAGAACCTCACGAAGCACGTGAGCATAGCCTCCATGCTCTGTTCCGTCGAGTCTGAACTCAACGATATCCATTGGTGGTAACGGACCAAGCGGCAAGTTGGGGTCCATCTGCAGGTGACACGAGAAAGAAGTTAGAAAAGTTGCAGAGAGAGGTAAGCCATGCATAAAAGCGTATGCAGTGGTCGGTGTATAACTGAGAGATTTTAAGATTTTTCCTAATTCTATCGTCCAATCCTATGGGTCTCGTCCTAGGGTCAAGCATGGCTCTGATACCAACTGAAACATCCTCAATTTTCCACGAAGGGAAAATACACAGAATGGCGGATAATATAATGTTTAAAGCATCAAACCATCTCATTATCCCGCAGTAGTCGATACAGGATCCATACATCATACAAAAGATTACAATTAGGGGGAATTACATAAATAATTCATCGCCACACTGGCGGAATCATCAGAGTAGCTGCAGCGTCTGGAACAGCTGCGAAAGGCGGAAGTACAATAAAATCTCCAAAAAGAAGCCTGAGCGTAGGAACGAGACATCTACTCCTCTT
>CM041647.1:33447506-33464987 GCA_023333625.1 Bothriochloa decipiens | reverse complement strand
TGAAGTCTGCACACGGGCAGCGACGGTCGAGGAAGATGGCGGTGCCGATGGCACTTCCCGTCACTTGCAACGCCTTCCTGATCTGCTAGGGTTTCAGAGTGGGGAGTGCTGGCGGCGGTGAACCTCGTGTCCCAAGCCCCTGGCCCCCACCTCTTCTTTATAAGCACTATGTGATGGGGCCCACCAGCCGTCTATGGACTGGACGCCCCCGATCAGGGCGTGAGGTCAAGGGTCCAGTTGGCCGTTGGGCCAACTGGTGGAGAGATCAATTCCAACAGTCTCAAGGTCCCCCGACCCCGCCGACCCTCAGATGAAGGAGCGACCGCCGTTCACCTGGCTCCGCGCTGCTCCGTACACCGTCGCCGTGCTCGCCGGCGTCGCCCTCGTCGCCGTCGGCGTGGCGCTGATCTGTCGTTCCTGTTCGGCACCAGGTGCTGCCGATGATGAGAACTAGCTGGCCAGGAACACGTTCGTAGGAGGATGCGCCGACTTGGGGTACCTGGTCGCCCTCGTCGGGGGAGCTCTAGTATTCTCCGCGGCTTACGTGGCGTTGGCTGTGCTCAACCGCGATTGCCGCGTTCCCCGGCTTGATCAGGACGATGATTAGCCGTCTTTTGCCTTGCGTGGAGGAAGAAATTAAATATAGCAACTGCTAAGACACCGGAGATGTATACACGCGCAACAAACCAAGCTAGCAGCCATTGTCCTGACCACTGCTAGAGTTTTTGCTTGTTGTAGTTTCGAATGATATAACGAGTATATGCAAATACATTAAATCATACAGCATGTTTTTGACCGAAAACCATACAGCATGTTGGGCACCCTTCCTTTCCTAGTACTATAACTAACTGCGTTATAACGGCACATATACAGCATGTTGCACGGTCAGCAAGAGAACTTGAGGCTCAGAGGTTTGTTCAACAATCGAGCTCCACAACATGACTAGATGTTCGCTATGAGAGACCAAGATGCCAAATAAAGCGGGGAGGTGAATTTGGTCACTTCAAAACTAAGACCTATCTAAATGTGTGTACTGGTTTTTCTAAGTATCTCTATCTCCTCTAATGATTAAAAGACATGCATCCCAAATTCCAAACCTACCAACAATTGACTTAGCAAGGTAGACTAGGAGGGATAATTAAAATCACAACAATAATAAGTAATTAAAATACAAAGAATATAAGTACGGATTTGTAAATAAAAGGGCACCCGTAGTCCCGTACGATAATGATTTTACCGTTGCGCGCCTATAGATGGACATCGGCCTCGACAACAGCGGCGGCGGCGGCGGCGGCAGCAGCAACAACAACAGCGCCGCGGTCGTCCCCGACCCCGCCGACCCTCAGATGAAGGAGCTCCAACCGTTCACCTGGCTCCACGCGGCGCCCTACACCGTCGCCGTTCTCACCGGCATCGCGCTTGTCGCCATCGGCACCGCGTTGATGCGCAGCCGTCCCTGCTCGGCAGCAGGTGCCAGTGATGAGAACAAGCCGCCGGGCAGCAACGACATGAGCGGAGGTTGCGTCGGGTATATAGTGCTCACCCTTGTCGGGGTGGTTCTAACGGTGTTCTCGGCCTACATGACACGACCGCGCTCGACTGCGAGTGCTGCTGCCTCCCCCGGCTTGATCAGGCGGCCGATGATTAGCCGTCTTTGTGTTGCGTGGAGGCAAAAATTGAACAGAGAGCAACTGCTGAGACACCGGAGATCGACGTACGTATACACGCGCGACAAGCCAAGTTGCTAGCAGCCACTGTTTCTCGATGGTGTCCACTGGCATATTTTTTTTGGCTATTCTTGTAATTTCTAATAATATATTAAGTATATGCATATTAAAATTAAAATTTACATTGTATTGTATATCAAGTTTAATTTCTTAGTCCCTTCATATCTTGATCTAGTTTGGCATGATTCTGTTTGTCATTGGATTTTAGGAGTGGGTGAAGCAAAAAAAATAATACTAAGGCCTTTTTTTGACACTACTCAACTTCATCGTTGAAGCTGTTTTTTTAATTTTCAGCTTCATGAGCAGCTTAACCCATAAAGCTAAGTTGCTTTTTTTTTTTTTACCCGTTTGGCAAAATAGCCATGCGGGAGTGCGAACAAGAACGAATGACCATAGGTACCCTTAGCATCCACCTTTTATTTCACTATCTGCCGTCTTCTTCCCCATAGCTACGGAAAAGAAAAAGAAATGGGGCCATGGCGGCCACCAGTAAATCCCCGGCCCCATGCCCGATGGCCGACGCCAGAGCCCCATGGCGGCCACGCCGCTGTCCCGGCGGCCGCGCCCCCAAGCCAGCCTCGTGCCCCTGCCCCCGACGGCGGCGATGGAGCTCGGCCCCGCGCCCCGGAATGCGGCGTCCCTGCGCGCAGGACGTCGGCAACAGCACCGCGCCGCGAGTGGCTGCGCCTGCTCGGCCCCGGCGGCCGCGCCCCTTCTCCGCGGCAGCGGGCGGTGGCGGCGCCACGGCTCTTCGTCGACCGCGCGCCCCTGCTATGCGGCGGACGCGCCACGGCTCCCCGGCGGGCCGTGCTCCAGTGCCGCCCGCGCAAGGCCGCGTCTTGCTCCTGCGCCCCTCCTGCGACGCTTCTCGCCGCCCGAGGCCCACCCGCGGCGCATCTTGATGCCTGCGCCCTTCCTGTGGCCGCATCCCGCCTGCTGTGCCCCACCAGCGACGCGTTTCGCCACCCGAGCCTCACCGGCGGCCGCGTCCCGCCGTCCGAGCTCCGCCGGCGCTGTCCGCGAGCCTGCCTGGTGGTGGCGAGCCCTGGCGCGGGGCTCCATCCCAGAATGCTGACGCGGTCCTTCCCAGATCGCAGAAGGGCACATGGAGGTCTTTTTGGCCTGGTAGGACCTGCTGGTGCCAGGTGAAGCTGCGAGAAACTGGTATTTTCAACTCTCTCTCGTCCTATTATTTTATAAGAGAAAAGAAAAAATAATTTTATATGTGAAGCGGTTTTGTAAGATGTTATTTGATAAAAAAAATCAATAGCTTTATGAAGGTGTTGGGAGCCCTCTCAAACAGAAGCTAAATCCACGCCTATCCCAAGTCCATCACTCCATATCCATAACACTAGTGTTATTAATACCAGACTATAAGACAGCTATAGTGGCTTAATGCTAGTTGCTACTACAGTACTCTTCTACGAAATAGAGGCTATAGTGCTTAAACGGACGTGTCCGCAAACTAAATATGATATAGCCATAGCAAATATTGTTAGTCTCATTGTCGGGTATGTTGTTATCCAATCACCAAAAACACTAAACTCTTGCCAGAGGATAGCAGGATCCACATGTCTTACAGGCCAATCCACATGTCTTATACGCTGCTCTAGTTACTTCTATATGGGTTGATGGCTGGGAAATTTATTCGATAATTTCATCATGTGTTCCAATTTATCTAGGATCACACCTCACGTAGTGTCTCGACATGGTGCTCTAACTGGAATAAATTAAATTCCATGCGGCGGTGCCACAACTTGCATAACGTGCGACACTGCTCCGATTATCACCACCTATGTATCCATGCTTTAACCACCCATATCGCATATCATGGCTGAGGAAAACAAATTAACCTTGAATTTTCGGTTGGTTGATCCACTGTGGAACGTGCATCGGGACCAGGATGCCACACATTGGGGTGCTGTTGCATGCAAGCAGGGTGCAGCACCGCATATAATTTCTTTCCACTCTAACTTTGCCCTAGCACAGGAGAGAGTGACCAACCATGAAAAAACCTCCAATTCATCTTAGAATCAGACTCCACGTTGTGCGTGGAGACGACACTGCTCTGACTCACACAGGCACGCACTGGATAAGAAAATCAATCAGTGTTGAGGGTTGATCTCAATTCTCATTAATAAGAGATATGCGGCGAATAACCTGAGCAAGAGGGGGTGGACAGAGGATACGGACTGCAGGCTGTGCCGAAGCATGCTGGAAACGCCTAGTCATTTATGCAAAGATTGCTCTTTCACTAAAGAAGTATAGGAGACCATCAAACAATGGTTACAGCTTTCAGCAATTCAGGCAGTGAACACATCTGGCTCCATATATAGCTATTGGCGGCGCTGTAGACGTAAGGTACCAAAAAATGAAAGAAGGACACTAGATGGAGTGCTCATATATTTCTGGTGGAATATCTAGAAAGAAAGAAACAGGAGACAATTTCAACAAACACAACTCTCTCCAACCCAGGTAGCAAGCTTATGCAAAGATGACATCATGCAGTTTAGGCTAGCAAGGGCGACAGGTTCCAACAGTGCGCAGTCATAGAAGTAGTTTTGGACCGCCGGAGCTCTTGTAGTAGAGGTGTTTTTGTCTGAGTTGGTTTTTACTAGTTTTGTCGCAAAAAGGCTCGGCGGTCTAGGTTGTAAATACGTGTAAATTGTGTTTTTCTCTTTTTCTATCGTCTAATAAAATCTGCGGCAAAGCTTTTGACGCTCTTTCTAAAAAAGATATGCGGCCTGCTTTGCAAGATGTTCAAGCCTTCAAAAGATTTTACCTCAAACATATGAAGCTGATTACACATGACACCTCAAGAATTTTTAGTGTTAACAACACCTGAAGAATCAGCAGGTATATGTTTGCTAAGTGGGGCTAGCTAGCTGTGTGTGTATCTATACCATGTCTTGATGAGGAAGGCGATTTTGAGCAACAAGTAACCATTGCAGTTTAGCCCTACACAGCGGGCACGTATTGTGGCGCTTCAACCAATCGGCAATGCAATCCCTGTGGAACTCGTGTTGGCAGATGGGCATCACGCTGCACTGGTCGCCGTCCTCAAACTGGCCCAAGCAAATCACACAATCCTCTGCCGCTGTCGTCCCTGCAGTCGTTGATGGACGACCATCGTCGTCGCCGCCGCTGGTAGAATAAGCTGGTAAAGAGTTCCCGTGAGGGTACGTGTACGAGACCTTGTCCAGCAGTGGCTGGAGCCTCCATGGCGGCAGGCCGCCGTCCACCAGGCAGCAATGCCAGCAGCAGGCGCACACGCTTGTTACGACGACGGCCAGAACGACCGAAACGAGGAAAGACTCCAAGAGCGGATCCATGGCCGCCACCTTTGAATGCATTATGCATGGTAAACTTGGCCAAAGAACACACTTGTATACATGTATAAACCAATACTATATAGGAAGGATATATATTTTCTTTCCCTAATACTTTGTTTTCCTAATAATATACGAAGAATTTCTTCGTCTTCCATTCCGTGTGTGTTTCCCTTTTTTCCCTTTTTCAGTTCTGGTTTTTTTCCGTTATATTTCTTTTTTTCCTGTCTTCTTTTTTCCCTTGCCATTTTATTTTTTGTCAGTTCTTTTTTTTCTTTTTGGTCATATAGTACCGAGGACTAGACTGAAAGTCTGACAAGGGCTAATTTGGAGTAAATGATAAGATCATTGTATAAAATTTGCCTGCAATGCCTCATATAGTATGTTCACGCGAGTTAAAGTTACAACCATGATAGGCATCGTCTAAGATAATAAATGAGAATATATACATAATGGGATCGTATTAAGACTTGCACATCCATATATTTTAAAAAAAGTTACAACCATGCTTTTGCCTATATTTTGGAGGGGAAGATATTACATGAAGTGCCACTTCCGCGCACACACCCTAAGAGGATTACTTGCGTATTAAACACCCTAGGTTATCATGTAAGTCATCTTGGTTATGTATCATAAACAAAAAGTTTATACATCTCCATGCAATGCCACATGATGTATATGTGCTAGTAAATAAAGGGCTTGTTTGGTACAGCTTATGATAGCTTTATGAAGCTGTTAGAAGTTATTTTTTTTGCCAAACATATCTTTTTAAAATAGCTTTACCCATGAAGCTATTTTTCTCCTCCTCTCGTAAGAAAAATTTCGCGAAAGAATTGAAAATAGTGGTTTTTCTCAGCTTCACCTGCTACATGAGGGGCCCATAGTACACAAATGCAAATCTTGCCCACACGACAGGGGGCACGCATGCACGCGCGGGAAGGGAGGACATGGCCGTCGGAGCGCCGTCACTGGAGGCGAGGCTCGCCGGGGCTCTGTCCGCTAGGGGCGCATCCGCCGAGCCTAGGAGCGCGGCCTTCTGGGGTCCAGAGCATGGCCAGCCGTGGCCTGGAGCGCCACCGTGGCGCGACGGCCTAGGCTCGCGGCCTCCGGAGGACACCACTGCCGAGGCGCGACCCCAGTGGCTTGTGGCCGCGCGCGGCTACCAGGGAACATCGGACGAGGGCGACGCCTCACGCGGTATGGTGCAGCCACCGAAGCATGCCGCCGCTTTGGCTCGCGGCCTCGAGCGACGCGGCCCTGCCGGAGCATGCCGCCGCCTCACGCGGCGGGGCCACGGGAGCACGCCGCCGCCATGGCTCGTGGCCTCGCGCGGCCTGGCCACCGCCGGACGAGGGCACCACCTCGTGCGGTGCGGTCACCGCCGAGAGGCCGGCCGCGGGAGTTGAGTAGGACGCAGGCTTGAAGATGCCCGGCCATTGGTGTAGAGGAGGGAAGAACGCCCCAAGAAGATAAAGGTTTGGGCGCACAGGGAAGAAGAAGAAGGATAATACTGTCATTTTATTCTATTGGTTCACCATGTGAAGCTATTTTGCCAAACAAGTATTCAAAATAGTTTTAGCTTAATCAAGAAAGCTGCTTAAAAAACTAAAATCTAAAACCAGTTTTGTTGGTCAAGCAGAGCCCTCCCAAACAGGGCCAAATAAATATATAATAGAAAGAGTCCCGGTACGTGCTACAAAGTTTTGCAATTGCACGTCCACGCACCAAGTAACCAACTAGCCCTATATACATATACATATACATATACATATACATATACCTACGCCAGATCGCATCGACAATCCAGGCATCCAGCGCCATGGCGACCGCGTCTGCTACTTCGAGCGTCGAGCTCGCCCTGATCAATGGCACATCAGTCTCCTCCTCCACAGGTGCAGGTGTTTTCTTCAAGTAGCTCGGATGGGGAGCGCTCTACCTCGCCGCCGCCATCGTGGTGCTAGTATCCTGCGCGCTCCTGATCAAGGCGTGCTATCCTGCATTGCTAGCCATATAATAAGGTCAGACGTCAGAGCTGAAGACCGTACCGCCGTCACCCTATCGACAAGCCGCCACGAACAACTTTCCAAAAGCCGACGACGTTGTCTCGATCGGTCGACCGGAGCAATCGACGTCGACGACGCACGCACGCACATCTATGCAACGGCAGCCGGCAGGTCTTAGCGCATCCAAATCCAACTAACTAGTCCGATCAGGGACCACCCGCCGCCGATAGATCCGTCGTCGACCTGTAGCGCGCACGGGCGCCATGGACAACGACCACAACGCCGCCGCCGGTGCCGCCGCAGTCGTCGACGTCCCTAGTCGAAAAGCTTCTGGCGAGCATCCCGGACGTGGAGTACGGCGCCGGCGGCGACAGCGACCGGGAGTCGTGCGTGATCTGCGTGACGCCCTACGAGGCCGGCGAGGCCTGCAGCGTCCTGCCGGCGTGCAAGCACTTGTTCCACATGGCCTGCGTCGCCAAGTGGCTGCGGGTCAGGTGCACCTGCCCGCTCTGCAGGGCAGCCGTCGCCTTGCCGCACCCTGTACTGCAGGCAGTGGGCAACCTTAACGCCGCGGAGAATATTCTTCCACCTAATGGCGTGCCACCGGAGTCGCAAAAATCACATTCCGGGATTCCAACATGAAGGTCGCTGGTTTTCTGAGGATGAAGCAAAGCAAGATCTTGCTTACGCCTACTTCAACAATATTCTTGGCACCCCATTTGCGAGGTCGCACAACCTTGTGCTTGATGACCTCATGCCGAGGCTACAACTAAACGGCATTGATGCCTGTTTCACTAAAGTCGAAATTTGGGAAGCCATCAAGGACATGCCGCCGGACCGTGCACCCGGGCCTGACGGTTACTGTGGAGCCTTCTATCGTGCATCCTGGGAGATCATCAAACATGATGTCATTAATGCGTTCAATGCACTTTGGTCGCTGGACTACAGGAGCTTCAACCATATCAATGGTGCCTTGATGGTGTTGCTGAGAAAAACAACGCTCCGACAACTCTGAAGGATTACCGCCCCATTAGCTTGATCCACAGCTTCAGCAAGTTGTTTGCTAAATGCTTGGCTAGAAGGCTCACGCCAAGGCTTCAGCAGATCATCGCGCCAAACCAAAGCGCGTTTATCAAAGGTCGCTCCATTCATGACAATTTCAGGGCGGTTCAACTCGCGTGCCGTTGGCTGCATGCAAAGAAATGGCCATCGGTGCTAATCAAGGTGGATATTGCCAAGGCCTCCGACTCTGTCGCATGGCCATACCTGCTGCATGTCCTGACTCACGTCGGCTTCTTACAGAGATGGACGGACTTGATATCCATATTGTTGTCGACGGCGAGCACTAAAGTGTTGATCAATGGCCGCCCAGGAAGACGCATTGCTCATGCGCGTGGCCTCAGACAGGGAGACCCGCTCTCCGCAATGCTGTTCGTTATTGCAATGGAGCCATTGAGCACTCTGATTCGGGAGGCGGAACGTGCTCACGTGCTCTCGCCATTGCCAGGTCGTTCGATTCAGCACAGAGCGTCACTCTGTGCTGATGATCTTGTGGTCTTCATTGCGCCTACCAGTCATGATTTGAGTTGCTTGCAGCAGATTCTAACACTCTTTGCCGGGGCGTCGGGGTTGATCTCAAACATCGACAAATCTGTAGCCACACCGATCAGATGCACTGATGAGTTGATACAGGTGGTTCGAAATGCGTTCCCCCGTGTTGTCGCTCCATTTCCATCAAGGTACCTGGGGATCCCGCTCACTCTGAAGAGATTGCGTCGTGTCGAGGAGCAAGCACTGGTAGACTCCATTGCAGCCAGGATTCCCACCTGGAAGCGGTAATCCTTCCACTACTGGAAACTGGGTCTTTGCCGTGTGTAATTACACACGGCAAAGACTGGACTACACACGGCAAAATATTTTGCCGTGTGCAACACACGGCAAAGGGCACACGGCAAAAATCGGCAAGGCAAAGTTTCTTTGCCGTGTGTTGCACACGGCAAAATATATAGAAACTTTGCCGTGTGCAAGGTATGGCACACGGCAAATTTTTTCGTCCGTCAGGGCCCCCATCCGTTAACTAATATTTTGCCGTGTGCCTTGGCAGGCACACGGCAAAATATTGCAAAACTTTGCCGTGTGTAAGGCTTGGTACACGGCAAAGTTTTGCAACATTTTGCCGTGCACCGGGAGGTTTCCAACCTGCAAGAAACAACGGCACGAAGGCCGACAATCCCAACGGCACGAAGGCCGACAATCACAACGGCACGAAGGCCGACAATCTCAACGGCATGAAAGCCGAAAATCCCAACGGCACGAAGGCATCAAACTTCATACTTACAGGAGTGAAGAGTCCAACCGGAGTGATAGCTTGGCCACCCGATGCCATGTTTTGGATCATCTGTAACATTTCCGCCATCTTCTTCTGCGTGTCCTCTAGCCGAGCCTCCAGGTTCGCGGTCGTCTCCTTTTGCTGTGACAGCGCCGCCTGCAGTGTTTGAATCACATGTTTCAGTATTGCAAATATGATCAATGTGTCTAATGTTCAAGGTACGACGAGGGAAACCAGAATTACCTCAAGTTCGTCCACCTTTGTCATCGTTGGAGTAGGCCGTGCACGTATGGGAAGGCTCGTGGCCGTGCTCCGTGACCTCACTTCAGAGAGAGAGGGTGCAGACCTCGCGGAGTCAGCGGCGTTTGCAATCCACAACCGCCCGTGCTTCCTGCCTTCACCCAAACTCACAATCACCTCTGTCTCAAGGGGCTCAGTGCTCAGATTGTGATCTGGGCCACGGATCGTCCTAACCGCCTCCGTGTAGTCTCTGACCTTGGCGTGGACGCTCGGGTCAGAGTAAGCCTCGACAGGTGCATCCGGGTTGAAGACAACACCGGATTTCACCCGGCCCATGTGCGACACAGCCCATGCCCCAAAATCAGACACCGGCACGCCAGGGTGTTCTTTCTCCTGCAAGAAAGACAGCAAGATGATTAGAAATCAAGCAAAATTGAGCGTTATCATAGATAAATGATTCTCGTACAAGAGCCTGCTTGAATGTGGTGAGGTTGCGGCTTCCTTGGTGGTGAGTTGGACCGGGCCTCATTTGCCGCTTCCGCTTGCCTTTCCTGCGCTTTTCCTTAAACTCCGGGGATAGGAACCAATCCACAAGCTTCGACCATGCCCCTCTATGCGACTTGCACCACTCGGGCGGCACCTACATCATCAAGTGTTTGACATGTAAGATGATCAATTCTAGATCTATTAAATCTCAAAAGAAATCAATACTATTAACCTACCTGAAGGTACTGTGCCTTGGTCAGCTCTAAATCTCTTCCATTTCCCTTGATGAGGGGCTCTTTCAGGATGGACCTGTAGTACAAGACATGGGACTGGAGTTTAGCCTCATAAATCATGTCGTTGAATTGCTTGTTACAGGCTTTTTGTGCCGTCAGCTCCGCCTCGATCTCTGTGCCTTCTTCGATCTTGAAGTACTTCTGCATACAAACACAATGTATCCGTTCATTATTTCAATAAAAGACTTACCCAATGGAGGATATGTATTTAACCTTCATTGTGAGGCACTTACCTGAAAATCCGCCCAAACCCGAGCCTGCTTGTTGGCCTCCTCGTCATCAACACCGAGCTTGTACATCTTCCACGACCGGACCGCATCCCACGTGCCATCTTTCAATTGCACAAGGCCGGGGTAGTGTTTCTTGAGCAAACATCCCATGATGTTAGCGGGCACACGTGGGGGGTCAAGAGCACCCGACACTAGCAGCCACTAGTGATTAAGACAAAATATCAGTTTCTGTTTTGATTTTCAACATTTCATATGAACTACTAGTGATAACATGTATAGTTACTTACTTTCCTCCCACAGGACGAACCACTGGGCGTAGGTCTGGATGCGGAGCACTATGAAGGGCTGTGGCACCTCGCAGGTAGGGTGTTGACCGACCAGAACTATCCCCCGTCTGCTGAGTCTCCTCGTCCCCCAACGGAGTGTCTGTCGCCTCGTCCCCCAACGGAGTGTTTGTGGTCTCGTCCCCCATTGGAGTGTCTGTGGTCGTGCCCGTGGCCGCCACGTGGTCCTGCAAGGTAGGGGTCGGGACCTCCAGCTGGTCGAGAGCAGGGGGGCAAGGCGGGTCCCTCCTGTCGCGACTGGGAGGGCGACCACGCCCCCTCCCCGTCCTCGGTCGACCCGGGCGTGCTCGCGGCACTGCCCCTGAAGACGTCTCCACACCTCCACCCGGGCGTAGACTCTGGTACACGGACAAAATCCCCTGCCTCGGTGTACGGTTGCTCGCCATCTTTGGTCAGTCACCTGCAATTTACAAAGAATGAAAAAAAGCGTTAGTACATACATTAAAAATAGTTCAAAATGAATAATCATAATAAAATATAATAAAAAACATAGTATTACATGCTTTAGGAATAATCTTCATCATTATTAGGGTCATATGTCTCGTCATCACTGTCAAAATTGTCTAAATAGGCGATACTATCCGAAGGTTCTGTGTATTCCTCATTGTCTCTGCCTAAATGGAATCGCTCAAGCATTTGAATGTCCTTCGGATTCAGCACTACATCTCCAGGGTCATCGTCATCAACCGTATCATTGTCTACTTCCATGGGGATCACATCGGGTAATACTATCTCAAAGCTCCCTTGTAGCCCACTTTCTTGATAGAACTCTCCATCATATGTGTTTGTGTCAAAGGTGTAATCGTCATCGTTTGGAATGGGTAGTTTACTGTGCGGAGACACATGGTGCACAATAGACCAACCCTTAAGATGGTCTTTGTCTTGGCACGCGTATGGCGTATGATACACCTGCACAACCTGTTGAGCCACAACATAGACATCTTTTCCTTTATAGACTGAATCATGCCTAATCTCAACTATGCCAAGTTTAGGGGTCCGTCTTGTTTGTCTAGGATCAAACCAGTGGCACTTGAATATGATAGGGCGCAGAGGTATCTGGCCCTCATATTCAAGTTCATAGATCTCCTCAATTCTTCCATAGTATTCGACGCCGTTAGTGCCCGACGTAAAAACTTGGCTATTGGTGGTTTTCAGACGGCATTGGGTCTGCTCGTGTCCTGACGTGTGGAAGCGATATCCGTTCACGTCATAACCGGTACACAACTTCACCCTTCGCTTGAAGCCATTTGCAACCAGCCTCAACTCGTCACTCATGGATGCTTTGGTCTGCGCCTGCAAGCTCAAGCATGATGCATCGTTATATTATTGGAACATACGAGCTACTAAGGAATATTGATGAACGTACGAGCTAAATTGGAAAGTACCTTTTGTTTGAACCAAGAAATGAAATCATGCCTCCCATTTGCCACACCCTCTGAAAGAAGGATATCATGTTCATGCAGGGTAGGATCCCATGATTGATTCACCTCTTGATGAACAAATTCCTTGTACCAATGAGAATCAATGGGGTTTGATACGGAATAATGACATCGTATTGAAACAAGTTCATTGAGAACTTACTTGATGAATGGCTCAACCTCGACAAGGTTGGTGAACACATAAAGTGTGATTCTGCGCCACTCTGCATCATCCAAAAGCTTAGAGGTCGATCCACTTGCGCGGCCTAGTTGGCCTTTGAAAAGGCCGAGGGTCGATTCAAATTCGCCAGCATTGTAACGAGGAAGTGGATTATGCTTGCTAGGAAGGTTCGGCTTGTAGTATGATGTCGTGAAGTTTGATACCTCCTCCCGAATGCTTGCCTCTACAATGGAAGCCTCAATTCTGGCTTTATTTGTGCATTTCTTGCGAAGGGTCTTTAGACATCTCTCGATTGGATAGCACCAACGGGCCGTAACGGGCCCCCCCAACCGTGCCTCATTCGGTAGGTGCACAATCAGATGCTGCATCGGTAAGAAGAAGCCGGGTGGAAAGATCTTCTCCAGCTCACAGACCAACTCAGGTGCCATGTTTTCCAATTCTGTAATGACGGTCTTTGATAGTTCCTTAGCACAAAGCTGGCGGAAGAAGTAGCTCAACTTTGCCAGCACTAGCCAGACTTGCTCAGGGACATAGCCTCGAACCATCGACGGAAGTAGCCGCTCAATCCATATATGGTAGTCATGACTCTTCATACCGTTCACTCGCAGAGTCTCTAAGTTCACACCCCTGTTCAGATTCGCTGCATACCCATCAGGGTACATTAAATCCTTGATCCAGTGAAGTACTTCCCTCTTTTGATTGATGTTCAAGACATAGGAAGCCTTAGGCCTTCTCCACTGCTTTCCTGTTGCAGGAGGCTGCATCTCTAGGTTTCGCCTATCGCACAACCTCTGTAGGTCCATTCTAGCCTTATTGTTGTCCTTAGACTTGTCAGTGGCCATAAGCGTTCCAAAAAGTGCCTCAGCAATATTCTTTTCGGTGTGCATGACATCAATGTTATGGGGCAGTAGGAGGTCATCGAAATAAGGGAGCCTCGTCAAGCCAGACTTATGAGTCCACATATGTTGCTCACCATATCCCATGAAACCACCTTCTTCTTTGGGCACAAGAGCATCTATCTGAGCACGAACCTCGGCCCCCGTCCTCAAGCGCGGGCTAGGGTCCGTCACTTTGACGCCTTTCGTAAAGCCCTTGATGTCCTCTCTAAATGGATGGTCAAGAGGGAGGAACTGACGATGTTTGTCGAACGACGAATACTTGCCACCTGACTTCAACCATGTGAACCTCACAGCTTCCATGCATATTGGGCACGGGAACTTGCCATGAACACACCAGCCCTTGAATAACCCGTACGCCAAGAAGTCGTGTAGGGAGAATTGGTACCAGGCGTGCATCTTGAAGCTTTCCTTCGTAGCTCGGTCGTATGTCCATACCCCTTTGTCCCAAGCCTCGATCAATTCATCTATCACAGGTTCCATGAAGACACCCATATTACTCCCCGGGTGTCCAGGAATTATCAACGTCAGGAATACAGTATGCCGTTGAAAGGAGACGCCGGGGGGGAGGTTCAGGGGGACAACGAACATGGGCCAACATGTGTACGGTGCGGCCATCATACCATATGGATTGAACCCATCTGTTGCCAGCGCGACACGTACATTACGAGCCTCTTCTGCTTTCCTGTGATTCTGCACTACTTCCATGCATCAGCATCGGATGGATGCACCATCTTGTCAGGATTGTACCGTGTGCCGTATTTGTGCCATGTCATCTGTTTCACCAATTCCTCGGTCATGAATAGCCGTTGGAGCCTCGGCAAGAACGGAAGGTGTCGTAGGACACTCATGGGGATCTGAAGCTGCCTCTTCTGGCCATCGCCCGAGTCTAGCTCCACGTACCTGGAGGATTCACACTTTGGGCAGTACTTTGCATCCGCGTGTTCTTTCCTAAATAGGACGCACCCCTTTGGACACGCATGTATCTTTTCATACGGCATCTTCAGTCCAAGAAGGACCTTCTCTGACTCATACAAGTTCTGTGGCATAATGTGTTTCGTCGGTAGCATGCCGCTCCACACGGCCACCATCTTGTCAAAGCCTTCTCGACTTAGGTTTAACTCGGCCTTCAACCCCATTATGCGACCAATGGCATCCAACTGAGAAATAGAAGTATGATCGTGAAGGGGTTTCTGTGCCGAGTCCAACATCCGGTAGAAGGCTTCTGCGGCAGCCTCAGTCTCCGCCTTATCACGTCCTTCAGCGAAATGAGCTTGTTGAGTGTCACACACCATGTCTGCTACCCTAGCATCATCATTGAAAGCCTCAAGCCGTGGTCTCACCACCTCCTCCCTGATACGGTTGGCTTCACCATGGTGGTACCACCGGTGGTAGCCCGGAGTAAATCCATGCTTCACAATATGTTGACCCATGGTTAACTTATCTTTCCTTCTTCTGTTGGCACAATGGTGGCAAGGACACAAAACTAGAGTATGGCCTTCAGCACTGGGGCCAAATGCATGCTCTAAGAATTCATTGACTTTCGCTACAAACTGCCAGTCCCTCTGCTGCGTGTACATCCACTCACGGTCCTCCATCCTTTATCAGACACATAACAGGAAGCAATGTGAACATCAATTGCATCTACGTAGTGTCCCTATTGTCTAATAGGTGAGGGTAGGTCCTAATCCCACCCGCGGATGCACGGATGAGTTAGTTTCCATGGTTCGCTCCTATCCGAGATAGAATTTCGGCAGCACCTCCCCGCTGTTCTCCCGATACACGTCCTGCAAGGGAGAGTGTGTATCCGGAGAACAACAGGAGCGGACAGGAGCGCACCATGGAAACTAACTCATCCCCGCATCCACGGGCTGTCCAAAAAAACGTGGACAATCCGAAACAGATACGGTCAAAGATATGCAAAGACCTACATACCTCCATCCGCATCTCTTTCGGACGGGAGACGCCTAACTGGGTTACGTGAGGGCTACGACAAACATACGAAAAGAGAGGTTATTTATACCTAGGGTCTCCTGGGTGCTCTGATTCGCCTCCAACAGGTGCTGGGCTGCAAAATAAGAAACACATATCAGTATGAGATGAAAAATTCGGCAGAACCTCCCCTGTACGGGGAGGTTTCCAGAACCTGCAAAAAAAGCCGACACGATGGCCGACGACCACATTAAGGGCACGATGGCTAACACATGCACAATTCCTGCACGAAGGCCGCCAACGCATAAATGACACCATGGCCAACACCCGGAGCCTTTACCTTCTTCTCCGATGACGAACTTAAATGAATAGCAAAATACAATTCAGAAGGTAAGATCAGTTTGTTGTTGACGCGCAGTGAGTGGAAAGCAATGAAAGCATCAGTGTGCAATACTAAAATGGCAATGAAAGGCACTGCATGCAGTGTTTCATGTCCATGAGTCAATCTAACCGTATGTTAAATTTTCATCTACAAGATGTACCATGAAATATTGTAAATTCTGTGGTCCATTGGATGAGTAGCCGATTGGTGATATTTAGCAAATAATATGTAGGAGGAAGCAACCATTGACCCAAGAACGTCAACCTCAACATGTGCACGTGGGGTCATTTTCAACCCTGCCTTGTAAACCTCTCACAGGTAGCATACTATATTCTTGGACCCAGGAACATTTGTGACTATGGTCATGATATATTGTGTCTTCCATATATCCTTTTCCCTAGAAACCACCTCATTTATTTACTGAACAAACGTGTGCATCATGCCGCCAGAGAAGACACACGACGTGGATGGAGGGGGGGCTATTTTTTGGTTTACGAAAACGACTATAGCCCTGATATTTTGTGTCTCCCGTATATCCTTTTCTCTAGAAACCACCTCATTTACTAAACAAATGTGTGCATGGTGCGGTCAGAGAAGACTGACGACGTGGATGAAGGAGGGGCCGTTTTTGGTATACGGAAACAAGGAATATTGTAAGTGAACAACTTGTCTGCATATTTCAAGCGAATGACATTTGTCTAGATAGGACAGAGCATCCAGTAGACAACAAAGAAATGCAGAATTTCCTAAATTTAGATTCTCAATTCTTTATGTACACAAACGGAACCTGGAGGAATCGGAGGATATATTTTGAGAGCATATATTTTGACTCATTCTAGTGATTTCTTTAAGTCAATGAATCACAATGCAGAGGACATGGTGTACTTCATTCTAGGGATTTCTTTGAGTCAAGATACAGATATCTCATGAATTTTTTTTGGATAGGTATACTTCAATTTGATCCAATGTAAGTGAAAGCAATACATAAGTTTGATATCAAGGCAAGCCTCACTGTCTCGATATATCTGGCGTACCAGGCATAACCCAACTCTGAACATAAGTGTTGGCAGTTCAAGTTGTATGTCTGATAGGCTTCGGTTGCTGGAAGCGATGAAGCATAAACATACTTGGCATATCAGTAGAAAAAATTACACAACTACCAAAAAACTTACAACGGCCAGAAATCTATTGATAAACAAAACAATGATTAAAAGATGGCTCCAAGCTAAGAGAAACAGAGAGACATATCCTTTCTGGATTGTGCCAAGATGATTAAATGAGAATACAAAAAGTTCAATAAGTTCCCAAAATAACTTTGTCTATCATTCATTTTTATGAAACATGACCCATCATGCCACACACAGCAAAAACAGAATTACCAATTTCCCCATCAATCAATGTATTAATGTACCAGTTAAGTGACCTTTGATTGCAAAATTGATGGACACCTTCTACCACCTATCATTTTAATCTATAAAAGGAACAGGAAGCTAGCAGAGACTATATGTGGGTCATGAAGAAGCTCAGGGCAGCAGAACTTACTATCAAGTGCTTTACGATATGCCTGAAGCATCCGCCAACACCCGGAGCGGCGGCAGAGCGCGGGCCGGCGGGGTCGGGACGCGGCGGCGGGCGCGCGGGCGGGAGGCGAGCGGCGGCGTGCGCGCGGGCGTTGCGGGAGCGGCGGCGGC
>CM041647.1:33190538-33423527 GCA_023333625.1 Bothriochloa decipiens | reverse complement strand
GCACTTATCCATAGCATGAGACACATAAATTAGAGAGGATAAGTGTTCCAAAACTAAACTTGTACGTAGTTAACACTCTCCCTATATGTGCTAACGGTTTTGGGTTTAACCCTTGCACCTATGCACGGATATGGGTTTGGGAGAGCTTTTACTACTAAATGAGACAAAGTATGCAGACATACCATTGCAATACGCATATAGTGTAAAACATCCTTAGTAGCACCATCCTCTAGATACCACTTGAAATACTTAGAACAAGATATTAGAGCACAAAGGAATTTGTCATTAATTCTCACCGCAGCAAGCAAGCATATTCTAGCAAAAGCATCACACGAATAACATTTTATCATAAATCTAAGTGCAATGCAAGCAATGATATGCACAATGCTCAAACAAATATGCATAAATATCCATATGTTCATGAACTTTGCTCCCCCTTGATATGTGCATCTTGACATGATTTTTTTATCCCCTTAGATCCCCAAATCTTACTTCTTCCCTTTTGACATCTGTCGGTTACCTGGGAAAGGGGTACCCTAAGCCCTCGTTTAACTGGGCGGAACCCCGAAGTCAGCAACGCAAGCCCTCCAACGACATCTATCATTACCGCTCAAAAATCCACAAACTAAAGCATGCTGGACCGGCCCACAAATGGGCGTCGACAGCCCAAAGCCACAACCTGCTCGACGGACCACCGTACGGACCGAGACTGTACTCTCGAGGGTGCGACTCGGGCGACCCCTCGAGGACGGAACTCCGCCCGGGCGAACGGGCCGGTCTCGAGAACGGAACTTCGCCCGTGCGAATGGGCAGCCCTCAAGCGTGGTAAAACCCTCGGCTACCTACTCCTAGTACGGATCCAGGCGCATTCAATGCATTTTACCTGCTCCCGCCTAACCGTATGGCCACAGTTACCGAAACAGCAGCGGGTATGGCAGTCAAATCCTGCTTTTACCGCCCATTCCCTGGAATCCCGCGGATCGTACCTCACTGCCGCGCCATACCGAGCACTGTGCCCCGTCCGGCACCCCCTCGAGACGCATATTCCCCGCATATCCCGAGATATCCGATGAGCCTCGACCCCCTCGACTCGACCCAAGGCCTCGACCGTCGCCCCTCGACACCGTCATGCCGACCCTCGAGTGGGACTTCAACAACTTCGGTCAACACATCAACAACTACCGACGCGACGGCCGCAGGGCTTCCCATACCGACGTACGCCTCTATAGCGGCACCGACATGATTGGCATCAACGTCATACATCACCAACCACGTGAGCCCCAAAAAACATATACTCCTGTGCCCCTCCTTCGCCTATAAAAGGAGGAGCCAGGACTTTAGCTAGAGGAGAGATCCTAGAGCTTCATACGCTAAGGCTTAGATCACAGAACAACACCGTGAGATAGTGTAGAGAGCTAAGTGCCTGAAACGCTCGGGCTCAAGCCCACACTTCTCACATCCGCTTGTATTCACCCCTGTACTAGCGCTTCGGTGCAAGATAACACAAACTATCCCCCCCGCTGGATGTAGGACCTTCTTCGCCCGAACCAGGATAAAATCGCTGTGTCCTTCTTGCATCACCCACCGGATTGAGGGAGCACGCAATTACGAATTTACTCGTTGGTGTTGACCCCCGGGGTCGAAACACCGACAACATCTCTGTGTGTGTTATATCCAAATCCAAATTCTTTTACTTCTTTGTATATCACAATCCCTCCCACCCCGCCACACACACCGCGTTTGCATAATTGCCAACAACATGGTGAAACTTCATAGAGGAGAAACATTTGGACAATCACTTGAAATGATTACCACTTTGTGATGGCGATAGAGAATAATCATCCATTTACATTGTTTTCTTCTTGTTGAACTTGATTATTTCCATGAATTTCCTTTCCAAAAGCTTGGTCATCTTCACAATGTTACTATTTTCTAAATAATTTACACAAGTTTCAAGGTGTGGTTTGAACAACCTTCAAGTTTCTTCACCACCATGTGGCGATTATCTTGTTGAGTAGCCTTGTCGGCCACGGCTTTCGCTCCCCCGTTGAAGGGGGAGGGGTGATGGCCTCCTCACCCTCGAGGTCGATGGGGGCTACCTCCGTTCCCGGCTCGTGGCCCTCGGGGGCTCCCACCTCGGGCATGGAAGCAGAGACCTCGGGCTGGCCCAGGTCAGGGGCTCCTGACGCCGAGGCTCCGCTCTCTGGCGCCGGGCCGAGCTCGGGGACCACGGACGTCGACATGAGGGAGACGCTCCCCCTCCTGCGTCTTACTCGGCTCGGAGTCACCGCCCGTCATGGCCCCCGAGTCGCTCGACCCTGCAGCAAGAGCAGAACCCGTCAACCTACCGCGAGCCATAGCCCCGAGGGCTAAGGACAGCCACCTCGCCTCCCACGGTGCCAAGGGCCTCGACGTCGCACCTGTGGCCGAGGCCCCCCATCCTCGTGGCCGCATCCACCCTGAGACGCTTAGCCGGCGCAAGGGTCGCCTCCTCGATGCGGCACTTTGGCCTGGATGAAAAGCAGGATAGTAGAGAACTTAATGAACCACAGAGTGGGGAAGCAGCGAGAAGAGACTTAAATCGACAACACTTACCCAAAGGGGATAGAGGCCTTTCGGGTCCCCCTCGAGCCGCCAGCAGACCTCGAGGCCCCACCCGAGGCCGAGCTCTTCCCAGGGCTAGGGCTGCTAGGGGCTGTCAGTGAGGTCGCCATGCCTCCCTGCTCCGACGAGGCCTCCTAGGCACGACCCTACTCCGCCCGCGCCGATGACCGGGATCGGGTCTCCCGGGTTGAAGTGGGCGGGGTCCCGCCACGAGCACGACGGGAGGAGGACGAACCCCCCGAGTCGAGGGAGTGGTCGACCTTTCCCCTCGCTAGTGCTCCGAGGCCGTAGTCACCGGCTGAGGGGTGCGCTGCTCCGACGCACCTTCCTGCATCGGAAGACGGTCAGTACGGGAGGGACCAGACAGAAGGGGCTTGAGACGTCCCGCCACCCCTTCAACATCATCATCATCATCCTCGTCTCCCTCATCCTCGAAGGGATACTCCTCCTCTGGGAGCCCGTCGCGCCTCTGCTGCGCACAGCGCTTCTCGCGCTTTTTGCGCTCCCAGAGCTTCTTGTCCTTTTCCTTCCACTTCTCATCCTTGTGCCTCTTTTCTTGCTGGGCATCGAAGCGTCTCACCTGACGATCGGGAGCATCCTCCCTCAACGGGGGCCTCGATCTCTGGTAGTCGATTCTCCCCTGCATGAAAACATTCGATCGCGAGGACAAGAGTAAGGAAAAAAGGGAACGAAACGTAAACGCGAAAGGCATGGGTCGAGGCACTCACCAGGTCGAGGCACCCCTCCTTCGGTCGCATGGGGAGGCGGTTGACGTCCTCTGCCCTGAACGAACCCACAACCATCCCTTTCACCCACGCGATGATCTCCGCGGCGGGTATCTCCTCACTGGACATCCGGCACCTCTCGAGCACTTCGGGCGCCACCAAAGAGAGCATCTCATCCAACCGCAGTGGGCGCTCCATCAAGGGGAGCACCCATCGACTGTGGAAGGCCGAGACAACCACGCCCGCCGTCAGGCCCGCCTCTCGAAGTGTCTTCATCGCGGCGGCGAGGGGTCGAAGTCAACGTTGGAGAACCCTTGTCACACCGTGCGGCCAGTTGAATGGCCGCTCGGTGATGAGCCGCCCGGTGTACGGCGGGAAGTAGCCTCCGTCATTGCGGAGGTAGAACCATTGCTTGTCCCACCGAGAGTGGTTGGACATCAACCCGGTGGGGATGTATTCGCGTGGCACCTCCGACTTGCCTATCTTCAACACGAAGTTGAGGCAGCCCGCTCTGACAATCCGCCTCATGCCTGACCCCACCGGAGAGGTGAACCACTCCCCCTTGTAGAGATGGAGCCACAGCTCCCAATGGGGTGCCATCCCTAAGTAGCCCTCGCAGATGGCCGCGAAGATGGTGGCGTTGGAGATGGCGTTGGGGGAGAAGTGTTGGATCTCGACGCCATAGAAGTTCGTCAGCCCCCGCATGAACTCGCTCGGGGGCGCTCCGAGCCTGTGCCGGTGGTACTTGAGGAAGCTCACCACGTATCCCTCCGGCGGGTTTGGCTCCGGGTGGCCCCTCAGCGGCGCAATCCACTCCGATCGAGTCAGATCGGTGATGGGGCGGAGAAGTCCCTCTCTCACCAGCTCATTCAACCTCTGCCGCATCACAGTCGATGGGCGCCGGGGTTCCACCGGCTGAAAGATGGGGGCCATGGCAGCGGCAGCGGCACGGATCTGTTCGATGGACGCGGCGGAGGCGGCGACGATGCGGATCTCCTCGGTGGACGGGCGGCCAGGAAGGTTCCCAATCGTGGTCTCCCGCTCTAAGCTCCTACCCGCAGGAAAGTAGGGACTCAGGAGCATTAGCAGTGGTGAAGGCAATGTGGCAAAGGTAGGGGCGAACAGCGCCTGTCCCCTCTGGTCTAATACCTAGGAAGAGCAACGGGCGGAATCCGATGGAAGAAAAAGGTAACCCCCCACAGTTAATGCGTTTACCTAACCGTTCCCCCTCGATTCTCGGCCGGATACATGTGTCACGCCTCAGGCAATTAGCCGTTGCCCAGGCCCGCCATGATCTCCACCACCGCACTGTTTCACCTTCCTTCTCAAAAGACGCGTCATATGGTAAGAAAAACAAATGTTACTTATCAGCAAATTCCTCCAGGAGAAGGTAAAGAGGCTCCAGCCCCACAACAAGCCTCGAGGGAGCGAAGGCTGGCCCTCAACCAGGGTTCGAGAGCTGCCCTCGAGCACCCGAGTTAGGGGTGACCAAGGGGAGCCAACACGAGGCCCCGCTCGAGAATAAACCCTCGAGACCCCTTTGGACACATCCAAGGCGAAATGCTAGGACTTTTATGGAATCCCCCAAAGGGAGGCATCGAGCTGCCGAGACCTATCGAATGGAATCGGTATCCGTAGGTCCATTGCGTTTTGCTTTAATGAAACCGCCTCCGGGCCTCCTACCGACCTCTATTGAACGAGGAACGGGCTCTCACTTGGATTTTCCCATTATCAGCTCACTGAGAACTTCGAGGCTTGCCCTATCGAGGGTAGTCTGATGCTTCTCACCTCACGTCCGATCAAAAGGATTCGTGAGATGAACGCCGAGGTCGGCAACGCCCCAGCCGCACAAGGCTCGGGGGCTCGACCGTGCCCGGCACCCCTCGACGAAAGAGGGTTGGAAATCCCCCAAAGAGGTAAACGGGCTCTGGCCCCACAACAAGCCTCGAGGGAGCGAAGGCTAGCCCTCGACCAGGGTTCGACAGCCGCCCTCGAGCACCCGAGTCAAGGGTGACCAAGGGGGAGCCAACATAAGGCCCGCTCGAGAACGAACCCTCGAGACCCCTTTGGACACATCCAAGGTGAAATGCTAGGACTTTTATGGAATCCCCCCAAAGGGAGGCATCGAGCCGCCGAGACCTATCGAATAGAATTGGTATCCATAGGTCCATTGCATTTTGCTTTAATGAGACCACCTCCGGGCCTCCTGCCGACCTCTAGCGAACGAGGAACGGGCTCTCACTTGGATTTTCCCGTTACCAGCTCACTAAGAACTTCGAGGCTCGCCCTATCGAGGGTAGTCTGATGCTTCTCGCCTCACGTCCCATCGAAAGGACTCGTGAGAGGAACGCCGAGGCCGGCAACGCCCCAGCCGCACGAGGCTCAGAGGCTCAACCGTGCCCGGCACCCCTCGATGAAAGGGGGTCAAAAATCCCCCGGGGGCTCGACGTTCCTACGTACCCCTCAGCAAAGCGCCACGACTCTAGTTTAGGTCCGCACCCGACTGGACAAGCACCCCCGATCAAAGGCAAATAAAGCCCTCGAAGGAGTCCTCAGACTCCTCCGAGGCCTCAGGGGCTACCCCTGCGGGGAACGCTCGCGTGCCCCCCCATGGAAAAATCCGAGCCACACTTCGCTCCTGGTTCCTGACCCCCTGCTCGAGTGCCAGCACTCGCGCAGAGGCTCGGGGGCTACTGTCGGTTACTTGGGAAAGGGGTACCCTAAGCCCTTATTTAACTAGGCGGATCCCCGAAGTCAGCAACGCAAGCCCTCCAACGACATCCCTCATTACCGCTCGGAAATCCACAAAATAAAGCATGCTGGACCGTCCCACGAACGGGCGTCGACAGCCCAAAGCCACAACCTGCTCGACGGACCACCGTACGGACCGAGACTGTACTCTCGAGGGTGCGACTCAGGCGACCCCTCGAGGATGAAACTCTGCCTGGGCGAACAGGCCGGCCTCGAGGACGGAACTTTGCCCGTGCGAATGGGCAGCCCTCGAGTGTGGTAAAACCCTCGGCTACCTACTCCTAGTACGGATCCAGGCGCATTCAATGCATTTTACCAGCTCCCGCCTAACCGTATGGCCACAGTTACCGAAACAGCAGCTGGTATGGCAGTCAAATCCTGCTTTTACCGCCAATACCCTGGAATCCCGCGGATCATACCTCATTTCCGCGCCATACCGAGCACTGTGCCCCATCCGGCACCCCCTCGAGACGCATATTCCCCGCATATCCTGAGATTCGACCTTATCCGATAAGCCTCGACCCCCTCGACTCGAGCCCCTCGACTCGACCCAAGGCCTCAACCGTCGCCCCTCGACACCGTCACGCCGACCCTCGAGCGGGACTTCAATAATTTCGGTCAACACTTTAACAACTACCGACGCGACAGCCGCAGGGCTTCCCATACCGACGTACGCCTCTACGGCGGCACCGACATGATCGGCATCAACGTCATATGTCACCAACCACGTGAGCCCCAAAAACATGTACTCCTGTGCCCCTCCTTCTCTTATAAAAGGAGGAGCTAGGACTTTAGCTAGAGGAGAGATCCTAGAGCTTCATACGCTAAGGCTTAGATCACAGAACAACACCGTGAGATAGTGTAGAGAGCTAAGTGCCCGAAACGCTCGTGCTCAAGCCCACACTTCTCACATCCGCTTGTATTCACCCCTGTACTAGCGCTTCGGTGCAAGATAACATGAACTATCCCCCCACTGGATGTAGGGTCTTCTTTGCCCGAACTAGGATAAATCGCTGTGTCCTTCTTGCATCACCCACCGGATTGAGGGAGCACACAATTACGAATTTACTCGTTGGTGTTGACCCCCGGGGTCGAAACACCGACAACATCTCTCTCTCTCTCTGTGTGTGTGTGTGTTATATCCAAATCCAAATTCTTTTACTTCTCTGTATATCACAATCCCTCCCACCCCGCCACACACACCGCGTTTGCATAATTGCCAACAACATGGTGAAACTTCATAGAGGAGAAACATTTGGACAATCACTTGAAATTATTACCACTTTGTGATGGCGATAGAAAATAATCATCCATTTACATTGTTCTCTTCTTGTTGAACTTGATTATTTCCATGAATTTCCTTTCCAAAAGATTGTCATCTTCACAATGTTACTATTTTCTAAATAATTTACACAAGTTTCAAGGTGTGGTTTGAATGACCTTCAAGTTTCTTCACCACCATGTGGCGATTATCTTGTTGAGTCAAGCTTTTCACCATTGATTCTTCAACTAGATCAAGTACCTAAGCTAGACATGTGATGAGTATCTACATATATATCATGATTTATTCATTTCAGGGATCCTTTGGTAGAGCCCATACAAGGAAAGAGGGGAGATAAAGAACTCCTATGAACAATGCATGAATAGTGAATATGCCATAGAAGCTAGAGTTGATGGGAGACTCATTTTATTCCACAATATTTATGACAATAGTACCATGAAGAAATCCTATTGCTTTATGCATAATTGACACAGGAGCAATGCAAAAAAAAAAAATACTAGTTATCAAAGGTCTGCGTTATTTCTTGTATGTGTTCGAATAGTTCTAGTTTAAGTGCCATTTAGATCCAGCATTCATTATTGATTATCCTACAACTAGCTATTCAAGTACTACTATGGTATAATAGTGGAAGTACTATTACTATTCTAGTATTGGTAGTGATTCTCATTATCATAAGAATACACTCAAGTACTTAGCATATGTGCATCCCAGTCAACATTTAGCATTTAGCATTGAATATTAACCATTAATACAATCACAACACTAAAAAACTAATATTTAACCACCTGGGCATGCAGGTTCCCACATTCTAGTTTGAGCTATACAACACTATATGTTGGCCACAACCACAAGACAAGTTCTTAGCCCAAAAGATGTCTTGGTGTTTTGGTACCGTGCTAAGCAAGCTAAACAAAATTGATGTTTGAATAGACAATTGTTTAGTTTGTTGAAGGGGTTATAACTAATGCTGCACATTTTGTATACTACAAGATTCTAACCACTTCAACTTCAGGTTTCATTATTTGTTATACTAGTTCAACCGATGGGAAGATGAGATTGAGATCAAAGTCAATCAATATCTACTTCTATTCAGTCGGATTCATGTACCAGGAAGTTTTCTACCATTACAAGCATGTCAATATGTCTAGTTTTTGCAGCCACCGAAGTTACTAAAAGGTTCATTGTGAAAATATCGATGAATAGTAATCTTATGATACCCTAAGTAATCCTAAGCATATGACTAGAAAAAATAGTAAGACATGCTTTAATGAGTATATTTATCCCCATATATTTATCCCTATATCAGAGGGGTTTCGGTTCCTAGCTTTGCTTTATAGGTTATATGTGATCTACAACAACAATCTGGATGTTACTACTAATAATCTAGAGGACAACCCGCTAGATAAGAAATACTCAAGAAATTTCAACAATTGGAACACAATATCTTACAGTGTGACCCATGGTCAAGTAAACTTCAGTCATGCTATAATAGGATACAATAGTTTTGAGGCACTCTTGATCTAGAGCTCGATGGTATTTAAGCGCTAAAAGAGCAGTGACCCATCATCTAAAGTCTAAGTGTGTTTAAATGTTCCTAAGTGTGCTTAAGTGTTCATTGTAGCTAACTAAAAAAACTTGGTCTTGGACTTAATAAATAAGATATGAGAGTGGAGTGCAATTGAGAGAATGTAAACCTTACCCTGTTCCCTTTTTATAGGGAGGTGAGAAGAGAGATTTTCACAATTTCCCTTGACGACTTGTATTTAGAAAAAAAACATTTAGGAGGTGTAAATGGGTCCTAATTGTCAAGATCAACTCTCTCTTGAGTGCCTAAGATGATAGTCACTTGTGGACTATTAAATTAGACACATCCCTTGATAGGTCATCCCGATATACCTCCCAAACGATGTACTAATGAGATGCCAACCTTCATCCAGGATCAAGCCAAAGAGGAAGGATACATCACAACCAAAGCTAGAACATATTACAAATCCAAATACTTAATTTATGTGTCAAGTTGTTCACAAACTTAGTTCACAACACAACCAAGTTCACTCATGACATATGTACAACATCAAGTCTGGTGAAAATCTTTCAACATAGTTTTCAAAGATACACATGTGTGGATGTGCCATGTTCACACATCTACGAGGCTTGGCCTCTCTACCACTCTTGATCTGGCTGAGACGCAGGGAGCATAGAAGAAACCATGCACAAAGGGTTGCACTACCTGCAAAGCTAAGGTTAACACAAGGTGAGTACTCAATTGTACTCCACAGGGCTTAGCCAAATCTAATAAACAAGGATTATGCATTTGGATAGCAGCAATGAATACGATTGATTTTGTATAAAAGCATTTATACAAGAATAATAAATGTGACATAAACTTAGCAATTGGAGGCATAACATAAGTAAATGATTAAAGCAATTAGCAATTGGACCTCAATCTTCCACAAGTCCTGATTCCATTCCAACTCTAGTACACATCTAGAAGTACAAAACTTATAGGCTTTCAAAGAAACTTTGGATAGGGGTACACATTAACCCTACCAGAAGTCAAGGCATATTGCCCATAAAACCCATCGGTTCACAAGGATACCTTGATGTCTCAACATTTCACCAACCCGGCCAAAATATATCCATGAACTATTTGACAGGTTCCCAGGTAACGCATTTTGCACTATTAGTGCCATCTTCACTCTGAATCCGGTCGCAATCAAATACTTGTCTTGTCACCCCATTTGTGACAAGTGGTTTGTACAATTTTACGTTCATGACTTGCTACCACAGATACGTGTTCCTTAATCGGTAAGTGAGTTATGCAATTCAAGATCATAACCCATCTTGCCATAACCCAATCCCCCTCACCGACCATTCAACAACATTCATTCATCATTGTTTCAAGTTTTACATCGTAATCCATGTATGTTGCTTAGTGGTCAAGTAATTCCTACATTGCATGAGTAATGAGAAACCCATCATTGACTTGACTTATACCATCTAAGCGGAGTAGGCACGAATTAATAAAGTAAAAGAATCAACCTTTGAGATCCACCTCTTGGTGCTCTTCACCAACTACCTCCTCTGAAACTTTGTCAACTATATATACATGACGTTCAGTGAGTACAATGCAAATGTAAATGACATATATGACATTAGTTGGTTATGCTTTGCTTCACACAAGAATAGTGGCCTTGCTGTTATTTAGTAGAAAAATGCCGTCATCCTCGACCATAACTCCGCTCACCGGACAACTAGCACTAGAGATTTATGGTCAGACAACTTCCGACGCAATTGGTCCTGGTCGAATGCAAGTCAAATCAGTGGAGTATTTCAACGCTTCCACAAGGTCAAGCTCGACACAGGCATCTGCAGCCACAGACTACAGAAGATGCTATGCATAGCCAGAACTTGAAATGCTCCTTGAACCACCAGTTACCAAGGGAATTACTGAAATGTTCGGTCAAAAAAGGGAATTACTGAAACAACATTGAAATAAGTTCTATACTTGCAAGAATGGACATCATGCTCAAACTAACTTGGATAAATGGGTCCTCAATAAATTCACAACCTATTCATTGAAAATTGAAATAAGACAACTGAGTAGGTCCCTTGCAATTTAGACAGAAAAAACAAACATGTTCAGCATATATCAAATTTGTTAAACTACAATGTGCATTGTGGAAGCACTCATACACCAATATGGCCTTCTCCCTATCTAATTAGAGCAGACACATCATGGAGACCTTTCAGCCATATATAGAGAGAAATTACTTGAGAATCAAGAAGCACTGAGCAAGAGCAAGGAATGAATCATCCCAATCTGTGTCCTGACATCCCACATCGCACATCGACTTGATCTAATTGTCATTCTCCCAAACAATCTGCTTGTCGCTATGATACCCCGAGTCATCCTCCTCCTCGGCGTCGTCCTTCTTCTCGGCCATGGGACCTCTAAAAATGTGGTTTTCGGTAGGACCATTCTCCCACATGGTCATCAGCTCGTTGCCATCATGGGCCACCAATGTGTGTATGGCATTTGGTGGGCGTGAGACTTGCGACGGAGGTTGCAGCGATCACAGTTGAAACTAAATCTAAGAGTAGGTATTATAGCAGGCTGCAAGCTGGCTAAATACTGACATGGAAGAAAAGAGATGAGAGAGAGGAGAAACGATGCCTGTATTAGTGGTAAAGGCTCAACCACTATATGAGTGGACTGAGAGAAGACGCTGCAATGGACTGTACAGCTAGCATGTCAGTTGTATATTATAATACTTGCTCTAAAGAGAAGTGACAAAGAGTTAGGTTTGGACCATATGTTTGTATTTGGGCCTAACAATTTCGCCGTGTACGAGCCTTTTTCGTTTTCAGTTTCCAACGAACGAGTCCTTTTCTTTTTCATTTCCATAGCACGCGAGAGGCACGGCCCTATACAAACCTAAGGCTGGTCCTCTTTTGTTATCTCTCCCGATCGACCGACGATTAAATTGTATCTAAGTGAATATCTATACAACCAATAGTTCATGAAAGAAAACATATTTGCCGACTTGATCCGTGGGCAAGCTATACCTCCCAACGGTCTAACGGTATTAATATATTTATTATAATGGCACACATGTGACGCTGTATTAGTGCTGTGGTGTAATGTGCAATGGTATATAAACTGAGTTGGCTAAATTGATGTGCCGCATAGGACTAACTTTCTTGAATGATGCGAGTCAGGAACAAGCAAACGACGAGGTATTACGATCACGGATGGAAATGTGTCCCGCGGGTATATATGGCACCCATGATATTGTGTTTGGTACGATCGTCACTCTAAAATCGTGAAATATTTCCATGACGGATACGTTCAGGTATGTGCATGCATGGGAAAAAGCGAGAGCCACTATGGGCGTGTTTGATTGGGTGGCCCGAGCCAGCCCATGCGCTCGCTGGAGTCCATTTTGACGTTTGGGTGCATTTTCTCCTCCCCTCAGCCTGTCCCCGCAGAGGCAAAAAGGTGCCCTCCGCTAGGCTCCACTCGTACGCCAATTTCTCAAGTATCGCCAGGGCTTGGCTGCTCACGATGCACAGAGGGTGATTTGGGGGCGATTCCGGTGGCGGAGGGTGGCTCCAGCGAGCTCCCGCGGGAGCAGCGAAACTTCTCCGCGCGCTTCCTTCCGCTGCCGAATCCATGGCTTTTCTTCCACCAGCAGCCGCCATCTCCTCATTCCCAAACCCTAAACCCTAGCTCCTGTGAGAGACTGGCGTCTGTGGTGTGGTGGTGTGCCGCGATTCGGGCTTCCTCTCCGTTCAAGCGACACTGATCTACCGTGACTTGTTGCGGCGCACCACCACCTCCCTCGGGACTCCGGGCGCCGTCTTCGTCTTCCTTCGTCTACCTTAGCTCTGGTGTTGATTTCGTGGGGGTGACCACCGGATCCGCCTCTTTCTCCTCCAGATCTGTGTGGTCTCCAAGTTTTTCTTCTCCGATCTGCTCGGGTTGGGCTCCTGCCAGTCCGCAAAGGTGAAATCTGGCCCCCAAATCGCCTAACTTGTTTTAATTGATGTTCTGTGGAGGCTTAATGATGTGCTTCAAATCTGTGCATTTTCGTCCCTGTTTGTGATGCCTATTTGTTTTGAATGGTCTATGATGCAGTCCAAGCACTGGGAGACATGCTTATGCATGCAGCCGTGCTCCTTAATTGTTGTATGCTCATTCTTCAAGTTTGAGACCAGCCAGGGTATTTTGAACTTAGTACATTTTCATTTTGCATGCATGTAGATGGCACCGCAGCAAATCCGTGAGGAACTGGCCAGAAATGCAGTTGCCATGGTACTTGTGATGCTTGTCATTATTGTTAGGAGGCTTACTACAAGTAGCACTACAAGGAGACCTAGCATTAGTGACAAAATGATGTGGCGAAATCTATGTTTGCCACTGATGCCCGTACTATTTGTGACAAAAATACTTTTCATCACTATTATGTCGATTATTAGTGACCAAATACTAATTTGCCACAGAAAATATCTTTAGTGGCGAATGGAGTGGTGAAACAATATTTGGCCACTGTTTAGCGAGATATTTGTGGCAAAAAAATATTTACCCTACTACTATGAAATTTATTAGTGGCAAAATATATTATCGTCACAGGACACACAATTAGTGTGAAAATATTATGGCGGAATTGAAATTTTCCACTACCTACCATAGTATTTTGAAAAACTAGTTTTTGTCACTCTTGTGTCCTTTATTAGTGACACAATATTAATTTTGCCAAAAAAAATCTTTAGTGGCCATTCTGTTCTTTACCCTACAGGAATTTCTTCATATTAGAGATCTATCGAGACCGTGCCGCTAGGATCTGAAGGGAATCCTCGTCATCGATCAGTGCAGCGATTCTATTTCTCGATGGTGCCAATCGTGAGGTATTATCTCCTTTCTTCATACAGTCTTTATTAGAAATTTGTATTTTACGTCTATCGTATCATGAAATCCTAAATTATCGTTCTCTTTGATCCTTTCATTCTTTTTTTAGTCAAAATTGCCTTATCCCTGGTAGATGTTTTGGACCATGGACCAAATAATTCTAAATAAATCCCAAAGGTCCACTCACACATGCGTGTATATATGGAAAGATGAGGGACTTTAGTCCCACCTTGCTACTTCAAGAGGAGTGAGGCCAACTTAAATAGCTAAGCTATCTCTATCTTATTGGAGCTATTGGGGAGAGGAAAAGGAAAAATCACACGCGCGGCTAATGGGCGCGTACGCACGACATGCGCGTAAATAGTCCGCTGATTTCCCGCTCCGACCCTTGCGGGTGCGCGGCCTCCTTTTGCCACTCCGAATTTTTGTATGCATAGAAAAAATTGCGCTGGCCTATTTGGTAAGCAATTATTCTCGTATTATGGTAAGTGCACAAACGGCAGGTCAATTACCATAATACTATGATTGAGCGGCTAATTACTTTCCTATTTGCTGCGACACGTGTATAAATATGGAGCGAGACGTCATCCTCAGCACTGAGAGATTCATCTCTTCCTCGCCACAGTGCTGCGCTGCCACCGTCTTCCCCATCCCGTCGCCGACGTGCCATCGGTGTCGGGAGAGCAGGCTCCGAAGCCTACGTCTCCTCGCGTCCCTGCATGGGGTAGGGGCGTATCAGGTTTTTGGAAAGCGCCGTCACGACTGCTCGCTGGACGTCTTCTTCCCTCTACGTCGCTGATCCGAATTTCAGTCGACGGTCTGCTACGTCTTTCTTCGCCGGCAATCCCACTGTAAGAATGTCGATTCTCTCTCCGTTGTTCGTTCTCACATTCTCTCTGTTGCTAGTATCAAATCACATACCTGTGGTACATGCTGTTGGTCTTTTCCGTATTGTCAAAATTAATTTATACATCGCTAAATTGCTCTTATTTCTAACATTCCAAAAACCTGATAGGCATTTAGCGATGACTAAGGGATATACTGATGCGATGAAACCGGAGAAGTTCACTGCTGTGAATTTTAAGAGATGGCAGACGAGGGCCCAGTTGTGGCTCACGGCTATGGGCGTGTTTTGGGTCGTGGGTAATCCTCCCGCACTACCTCTCGCGTCTGAGAAAGAGGTGCAGGAGTTTACTACGGCTACGACGATTTTCGTCGGATGCGTTCTTAGCGTGCTCTCTGACCAGCTGTGTGATGTTTATATGAACATCAAAAGTGCTGCTGAACTGTGGGATACACTTGAACACAAATTTGGTGCTGTAGACGCTGGGCACGAGTTGTATGTGATGGAGAAGTACCATGACTTTAAAATGGTTGAAAACCGTTCAGTCATGGAACAGGCTCATGAGTTCTAACTTATTGTGAGAGAACTTGAATAACTCGGACACGTCTTGCCTGATAAGTTTGTGGCTGGTGGTATGATTGCCAAGTTGCCTCCATCATGGAGAAACTTTGCCATAGCTCTGAAACACAAAAGATAGAAGATCTCAGTCGAGGATCTGTTGGCTGGTCTTGATGTTGAAGAGAAGGCTCGGACAAAGGATGCTCCACCAAAAGCCCCAGAATAGTCCAGTGCTAATGTGATGCAGCATGCTGGCAAGAACAAGCAAAAGCCTATTCAGACTACTCAGTTCAAGAAGAAGAAGATGAACATGGATGAAGTTGTGTGCTTCGTTTGTGGTGAGAATGGACACTTCGCCAAGAAGTGCAAGAACCGCAAGGGCAAGAAGAATCAGCAGGGGCAGAAGTCTGCCAACATGACTATTGGTGATCCTAGCAGATCTGGATACGGTAATTATTTACCTAATGTATTTTCTGTATGTCAATCTAATGATTGGTGGATCGATACAGGAGCCAATATTCATGTTTATACTGATATCTTCATGTTTTCATCTTACCAGGTCGCATGAGGTTCAACCATCATGATGGGGAATGGCTCGCATGCTTCTATTCTTGGTGTTGGTTCGGTCGATCTGAAGTTCACTTCGGGAAAGATCGTGCGGCTCAAGAACGTGCAGCATGCTCCCTCAATAAAGAAGAACCTCGTTAGTGGATCCCTCTTGTATCGAGATGGATTCAAGCTGGTATTTAAGTCTAATAAAGTAATCGTCTCGAGGTATGGTCAATTCATTGGCAAAGGCTATGAGAGCGGAGGCTTGTTCTATTTTTCACTCTCCGATTTTTGTAATAAAGTTGTGAACCATGTGTGTGATTCAAACAATTTGGTGGCTGATATATGGCATTCACGTTTGTGTCACATTAATTTTGGTTGTATGTCGCGTCTATCTAGTATGAATTTAATTCTAAATTTTTCTACTGTCAAAGGCTCTAAATGTTAAGCATGTTTACAAACAAAGCAACCTCGTAAGCCTCACAAGGCTGTAGACGAGAGATGCACGACATTGTTGGAGCTCATACATTCAGATATTTGTGAAATGAATGGTGTGTTGACAAAAAGAGGGAAAAGATACTTTATAACTTTAATTGATGATGCAACTAAATATTGTTATGTGTTTCTTCTAAAAACTAAAGATGAGGTGTTTGAATGTTTTAAGACTTATAAAGCTGAGGTAAAAAACCAATTAGAAAAGAAAATCAAGCGTGTTAGGTCTGATCGTGGTGGAGAGTATTTTTCCAATGAGTTTGATCTCTTCTGTGTGGAGAATGGAATAATTCATGAACGGACACCACCATATTCGCCCCAATCTAATGGGGTTGCCGAAAGAAAGAACCGGACGTTAATGGACTTGGTGAATGCCATGTTAGGAACATCCGGTATGGCTAAAGCATGGTGGGGGGAGGCTATCTTAACAGTATGTCATGTTCTAAATAGAGTTCCAACTAAAAACAGTGAAGTTACTCCATATGAAGGATGGAAAGGAAGGAAACCATCACTCCATTACTTGCGTACATGGGGCTGTTTGGCCATGGTTAGCGTACCCATTAATAAGAAACGCAAGCTCGGACCAAAGACCGTTGATTGTATCTTTTTGGGTTATGCGTATCATAGCACGGCTTATAAGTTCTTAGTGATAAAATCTGAAGCGCCTGATGTTTTAGTTGATTCACTTTTGGAGTCACAGGATGTTACTTTCTTTGAGAATATTTTCCCGATGAAAGTTGCTTATTCTTTACCGAGTTCGTCTAGTGAATTTATTCCTGAGCCTACACCCTCGATAGAACCAATTATAGACCCACCTGGTATTAAAGAGGATGACAACGTTGTAGCTCCTAGAAGGAGTAAGAGACAAAGGGTTGAAAAATCCTTTGATGATGACTTCATTGTGTATCTCATAGATGATACTCCCACGACCATTGCAGAGGAATATGCATCGCCAGATGCGGATTATTGGAAGGATACAGTCCGTAGTGAGATGGACTCCATCACTACAAATGGCACATGGGAAGTAGTAGATAAACCAGTGGGTTGCAGACCGATTGGTTGTAAATGGGTATTTAAGAAGAAGCTTAGGCCTGACGGTACTATTGAAAAGTACAAGGCTAGGCTTGTTGCTAAAGGTTTTACACAAAAAGAAGATGAGGATTTCTTTAATACCTACTCACCTGTTGCCAGATTAACTACAATCCGAGTATTATTATCCTTGGCTACTTCCCATAAGCTTCTTGTTCATCAGATGGATGTGAAGATGGCTTTCTTTAATGGAGAGTTAGAGGAAGAAATTTATATGAATCAGCCTGATGGATTTATAGCACAAGGACAAGAGGGCAAGGTGTGTAGGTTACTTAAATCCTTGTATGGCCTAAAGCAGGCATCTAAGCAGTGGCATGAGAAGTTCAAAAAGACTTTGACCTCTGCTGGGTTTGCAATAAATGAAGCCGACACTTGTGTGTATTACCGTTATGGTGGGGGCAAAGGAGTAATCTTGTGTTTGTATGTTGACGACATACTAATTTTTGGGACAAGTATCAAAGAGATTAATGATGTAAAATTATTCTTATCCCAAAATTTTGACATGAAAGATTTGGGAGAAGCCGATGTGATCCTCAATATTAAACTTAATAAGAATGAGAATGAGATTACTCTTTTGCAGTCTCATTATGTGAAAAAGGTTTTGAACCGCTTTGGTTATGTGGATTGCAAACCTTCTTCAACACCCTATGATCCTAGCCTAATACTTCAAAAGAATAAAAGGCTAGGAAAGGATCATTTGAAATATTCCTAAATTATTGGATCTTTGATGTACTTAGCTAGCGCAACCCGCCCTGATATCTCATTTGCTATAAGCAAGTTGAGTAGATTTTCCTCTAATCTAGGAACTGATCATTGGCGTGGTATTGATCGAGTAATGCGCTATCTAAAAGGCACAATGAGTTATGCAATTCACTATTTAGGGTACCTAGGAGTACTCGAAGGATATAGTGATTCAAACTGGATTACAGAAGCTGATGAGCTTAAAGCCACTAGTGGATACATATTCACTTTGGGTGGTGGTGCTGTCTCTTGGAGGTCTTGTAAGCAGACAATACTTACAAAGTCCACAATAGAGGCAGAGCTTACAGTTCTGGATACAGCCTCTACTGAGGCTGAATGGTTAAGAGAGATATTGATGGACTTGCCTATGGTAGAGAAACCAATCCTACTATTCTCATAAACTACGATAATCAAACGGTGATCACGAAGATGAAGAATAATCAGGACAACAGAAAGAAGTCCAGCAAACATATAAAACGTAGACTGAAGTCTTTTAGGAAATTAAGGAGCTCCGGAGTAATAGCTGTGGACTACATCCAGACAGCTAAGAACCTGGCAGATCCCTTTACAAAGGGACTATCACGCACCATGATTGACAATGCATCGAAGGAGATGGGATTGAGACCCATGTGAGTTAACCTCAATAGTAACCCAACCTATGTGATCGGAGATCCCGTGAATTAGGACCTGGGAAGAACAAGCTGTTGGTTAATGGGAGAGTACAATCTTTCCTTTTGACCCACTCCGCTGGAGATGCAGTACTCTCATCTCTGTAAGGCAGGCTGACTTTGTCTTAATGTGTTCTGAGGCTTTATAGCGAGATACTGTCCTACAGAGTATCCCTGTAAGAACACACCTATGTGAGCCCAACTGTTAGTCGCAGTTTATAAGAATTGGGTATTCTTTAATAAGCTCATAAAGTGAGTTAGGAGTATGACTCATACGCTCCACTCGCGAGGTTGGCTATGGCAGCCTAGTATCAGTCAAGACTTCAAGTGAAGCCTATTCGCACCAAACCGCCAATTCAAGGCCTAGTCCATTGTGCAGTTGCGGATGGGCCTATCTTGTTGTTCTAGGTGAATGTTCAACCTTAACCGGTCTCCACTGAATAGCTGGTATATTAACAGTACTGTGGTACAGGGAGTATGATTCGCGTGCCCTTGGGATGTGGTGGGGGATTGTTAGATGTTTTGGGCCATGGGCCAAACAATTCCAAATAAATCCCAAAGGCCTACTCACACATGCGTGTATATATGAAAAGGTGGGGGACTTTAGTCCCACCTTGATACTTCAAGAGGAGTGAGGCCAACTTAAATAGCTGAGCTATCTCTATCTTGTTGGAGCTATTAGGGAGAAAAAAAAGAAAGAACCACACGCGTGCACGCTGGCTCGCCTCGCCTCGCCTCGCCGGGCCGGGCCGGGCGGGGCGGGGCGGGGCTAATGGGCGCGCACGCATGACATGCGCGTGAATGGTCCGCCGATTTCCCGCTCCGACCCTTGCGGGTGCGCGGCCTCCTTTTGCCACTCCGAATTTTTGCATGCATGGAGAAAATTGCGCTGGCCTATTTGGTAAGCAATTATTCTTATATTATAGTAAGTGCACAAACGGCAGGTCAATTACCATAATACTGTGATTGAGTGGCTAATTACTTTCCTATTTGCTGCGACGCGTGTATAAATATGGAGCGAGACGTCGTCCTCAGCACTGAGAGATTCATCTCTTCCTCGCCACAGTGTTGCTGCCGCCGTCTTCCCCATCCCGTCGCTGACGTGCCATCGGTGTCGGGAGAGCAGGCTCCGAAGCCTACGTCTCCTCGCGTCCTTGCACGGGGTAGGGGGCGTATCAGGTTTTTGGGAAGCGCTGTCGTGACTGCTCGCTGGACGTCTTCTTCCCTCTACGCCGCTGATCCGGATTTCAGTCGACGGTCTGCTACGTCTTCCTTCACCGGCAATCGCACTGTAAGAATATCGATTCTCTCTCCGTTGTTCGTTCTCGCATTCTCTCTGTTGCTAGTATCAAATCACATACCTGTGGTACATGCTGTTGGTCTTTTCCTCATTGTCGGAATTAATTTATACATCGCTAAATTGCTCTTATTTCCAAAAATCCCTCTCAGATTCTTGATCTATTTTTTATATTTTTTTAATGTACCATAGATTGTGATATGGTGGTCGTCGAGTTTTTTTTCTTCTGAATGTCGCCGTGCAAAGATTCAATCAAATTCACCTAATCACCAATCCCTAACGTCCCCAATTCTTTTGTATGTTTCTTGACCATATTTACGATCCATAAAGCTAGCTTTCCAAATTATTTCATAATATATTGTATCATATCAACCATAAATTAACTGAGACTTTTGGATTGATAAAGAATTGTGTTGCAGACTTGCTGTTGTACCAATCTGCATCCTCGGTTTGCCAACAAGGAGCTATGATATGAACTACCAATTTTTACTAGTAGATTTAAGATATGATTTCTTTTTTCTTTACATAGATCTCACAGTTTTGTACTTGAGCTGATCCAAATGTGGTACCAGAAAGGGCTGCCGTCATTCTAAGAGGGACGCTGTTAGGTTTTATATTTTACTCCCATAGAAGCTGTAATCTAAACAAAAATGGTGGATGGTACTCAATGTAATGCAAAGAATTCTTTATACCATATGGATGTATATATTTGTTGAGCCATTTTTTTCACTACAACATTGTTGATAATGATATCATCACAAATAAAATGCATTTGTGTTGATAAGGCGCCACTTTTTTCCATATAAAATGTGGCGAGCAACTGGACACAATTACTACTAAATAGTGAGTACAAATTTTGACACAATAAATCCGTATAATTTGGTTATTGTGATGACCAAATTGCCACAAATTCTATATAGTTGTGGCAAATATTATCACCACTAAAAATATTATAAGTGGCATCATTTTCACCACTAATACATATGTTTTTTGTGGCAACGAATTGAGCCACAAATGGCCACGTTATAGTGGCAGTACAATTGGTCACTAATGAGTACGGTCATTTGTGGGGAACAAAAATTCATCACTAAAGTATTTGTGAGGCCAGTATCTATGGTGACTTGTGGAGATTTAAAAAGTCACCACAAAAGCTGATCTGTGGCAAAAAAAAATTAAGCTTTTGTGATGAAATTTTTTGCCACAAAAACCCTTTGCCCTTGTAGTGTAGGCCTGACATGGATGAGGTTATTCCTGATGATGCTAGCCCAATTGAGGAAACTGATGTTAGTTCAGTGTTGAATGAAGTTCTAAATGTGTTGCTCCATTTACTAGGACAACATATGGATTAGCAAGTCCGCCATCACTTGTTAAGACTATTTGAAGTGACTCATTGCATGTAACTTGAGTTTAAACTTAGTTCTTCTACCCTGGTATGGAACTACTTGGAGTGACAGCAACATGTAATATTTATTGGACAACACTGAGACCATGTATAATTTATTTGCAGCAATTTGAATTGCTTGCCTTTGGTTCAAGTCTTCCATTGTATTTGTTTTGAGGCCAATGATGAAACATCCTTTATACCCATGATGTGCATTTGAGTATCTTAAATCTGTGTATTCTTTCATGGTTGTCATCAAAGCGAGTGATACATCCATGCCCAAACAACCCTAAACCTGTCAGCATATGTTGTTGCCTTTGGGTTGGATGTGTCACATGGTTCCATGGCTGCTATGAACTTATCAATCTGGTGTGTCATACCATAATGTTGTTTGCATACATTTGTCCTATGAGGCCTCATTTAGTAGTTTGTTCAAATTTTGATGCTTGTGATGTCACTCGTTGGAGCATATGGGAAAGAGTTGACTAACTGAGGCCAATTTCTCTGCTTTTCCATTTGTTTTGGGGGCAAAATTTCTTGATTCCATTTGTTTTGGGGCCCATGATGAAACCTACATGCTAGCCGAAGGTGGCTTTGTGTTTTTTTATGGTTGTCATCAAAACATGGGAGACGTCCATACCCAAGCAACACTACATGTGGGTCATCCACTGTTTTTTGACTTGGGTTGGATGCCTCCCATGCTTCCATGGCAGCTGTGGTCCTAATTCTGTGAGGTGTTTTATGCCACCAATGAAGGTTAGCAGCATAAATTTTGTGCAAACAAACTCTGAGGCCAAGTTGTTCTACAACTTAGGATGCAAGGGTGTATCTTTCACATGCTTCAAATTCATCAGAACCATCCATTCTCTAGCTAACCTAGGGTCTAAAGCCAGGTGATGCAAGGGAGTGGATGGTCTGATGGATTCCATGCCATCCATGTACCTGTCCATGTCTAGGTGAGGCCTATTCAGTTTATTATGGGACCCTGAGGTGGCCTATTATGTTTGTTTTTTACTGAATCCTAGATGCCAACACCTAATTAATGTTCTACCTATTGGGGGAGCTCATCAACAAGGCGCTTGAGATCTACAATTGGACACTAAACCATATTGTAGATCTTCAAGTTCCTTGTCCATGGGTACTTCCAGTTTCATTTAAAGGACTGAGGCAAATGATTGTATTTGTATATATGCTTCAAGTTTTTATTTCTTCCCTGTTTATTTGTCCTGTGAGGTGGCCAATGATGCACACATGTTCTAACTTTTGGTGCTGCTCACCAGCAAGTTTCTTTTGATCTACAATTGGTTGCATGTCATATTGTAGATCTTGAAGTTCCTTGCTCATGGGTTGTTCCAACTTTGATTCCTTGACTGAGGCAAATTACTATTATGGCATTCTTGTTTTAGTTTTGTTGAACTTTTGGTTTGCTTCTCTGCTTCCTAGTGAATTGAGGTGGCCAATGATGCACTAATTTACTTGAATATGGCTACAATAGAGATTTGTACCGATTGTCATTTTCAATATTTCATGTATGCCATTAAAGCCATGGGAGACATCCATCCCTTGCAACAACAAAAAATTATTTTTGGGTGAAGGCAATGGATGGATGTCACCACGGTTTCCATGGCAGGCATGAGTTCTGAGCCACCCTTTCAAACATGCCCTCTTCTTCTGTGCAGCCATCAAAGATGACAGACTCTGTTTGCTGAGGCCAATTCTGTTTTAGGTCATGGGTAACATCCATCCCATGCAATAACAGAGGCTAACTTTGGGTGACGACAAGGGATGGATGTCCCAACTTGTTTTATTTGTTAACTACTTTCTTACATGAGTACATCTTTTGTTCTTGCAACAACTAGTATGGGCCATTGGTATGTTGTTTTCGAGGGAAAAACCTAGGATCTATACATCATGGCATGAGTGCAGCAAGTATGTTCTTAAGGAGCCAGGTGCAGTTTATGAAAAGTATGACAACTATGATCTTTCTCTTAGAGATTACAATGCTAGAGCCCTTCCTTCTACATCTGCATCCCAACATGATTTGCATGTTGACATTGAGTCTGCCCCTTTGCTGCAACCTGTATCCCCCATGGCAAGGTTCATTGGTGGAAAAAATGTGGCTATTGGTGCACTTCTTGTTGCTTTTGTTGCCATGGCGTTTGGGCTTTCTAGGTGCAGGAAATGTCTGTGATGCTCCATGGCCGATGATGACAAAAGTTTAGACCGATGGTTGTTGTGGTGGTGGTTGTATCTGATTTCTGAGACCTTTAAAATGTTGTTGTGATTATGTCTGAGGGCATGTTGTGCACTATTAAGAAATAGTGCAATTTTGTAACAAAATGTTGACAAGATGACTTTTATTCATGTCCCTTGGGTCATTATTGATTCCATGGGTGGCTCTATTTTCATCTTGATTGCCTTTCGATTTGCATATCTTCTATTCTTCTATCTTATGACAAAGTTGAGACTAAATCAGGGTACAATTTGCCAATGATGTATTTGTTACTACTTTGAAGCTGTGGCAAAAAAAAGCCCAAGAATGTGCTGATGTTGTTGCTTCTTGTGCTGCTGTTGCTTCCTGGTAGTTGGGCCTCGCCCAGCCCGGCCTGCCACCAAACAGCGCCACAACATGGCAGTTAGTGGCGGTTGGGCTCGTGGCCCGGCTCCTAGGTGGCCTCCAAACATATTCTGGGTTGGGCCGTGCTCGTTTGTGAAATGGCACCAAATAAACAAGAGTGGCCCAAAACCATCAAGCTATGGCTGGCTTTGGCCTAGTAGCTGGGCCGCACACCCCTGGGCCACACATCAAACACACCCTATGGCTAGATGGTCAGCCCGTACGTATATAGTATAGAGCCATCCATGCGCGCGTATGCTAGCTGGACCCACAAAATATTCTCAGCGCGGTGCGGCGTGGCTCGACGTGGTCCGGACCCACAAGATATTCCGCTTCGGCTGCGGCGCCCTGTTTTAAATAGCGGGCTAAGGTCTTAGCGGCTGTCTCTTTCAAAGGCTATAGCGGGCTAAATAGCGGGCTAAGTTATTTAGCGGTTGAGCAAAATATATATCAAACATCAGTAGATTCTACCTCTATATAAACATAAAAGATGAACCATGTATTAAAAAACCAATTAAGAAGTGATAGTCTTACGAGTACTATCATAAACATATGAGTTCAAAGTGGATTATCTTTGCATAACTAGTTTGATAGTCTTGTTCATCTTCTCCATATGCTTAGCGGGCTAAATGGGTGCTATTTAACGGATTTAGCGGGCTAAATGAAGCTAATAACGACAAATAGCGTTTAGCACTAAAAGTGACGTAGCTTAGCCTTCAGTTTTCTGAAAGACTATAGCGGGCTATTTAAAACAGGGCTGCGGCGGGCGGCGGCGGCGGACTATCATCCATGCCTGACGACGGTATCGTCATCGCCGAGCATGGAGGGTCCATCTGGGGCTCTGGCTCCTCCACGCACGTGGTGGAGTCATATGAGGAAGAGGAGTGGGAGTGCCCAGGCTTGGAGCCCTTCTTCGACGTCGCGGCGGCGGTAGCGCGGACCATGAGAGGCGGTGCGGAGAGAGCAGGAGGAGGCGCGCCAGGAGGATCTGCGTAAACAGAGGAGGCAGGCCTATGATCGGGCCCGTGATTACGATCCCAAGCAGGGTGGCAAATACATGACCCGCTGCTTCTTCTACGACTTCCTCGAATTCGACGTCGACGAGGAGTGTACGTAAGCCTATCCACCTCTCAATTCCTTCCACAGTTGAACTAATATAAATCCAGGTGGGGATCACTCTTTTTAATTTTGGCCCTTTGTCTCCTGCGTCCATGAGAAACTAAGTAATTCATGCATCTCATCTCGGTAATACTTTCAGTTGCTTGAGTTAAGAGAGGAATTTCCCTTTATTAAGTAACCTTTGTCAGTTACCCTACACTACACAGCATGTGCAGTTACACTGTAGGGATTCAATTGCAAACAAGCACTTACTTATGAGTCTGAATTGCTGTATGCAGGAAACATCAGCTCACTTTTGTTGTTGTTGTTTTCCTGAGCCTGGATTGCATTGAACCTAAACTATATTATTGTTTTTGTTTTCCTGCGCTGCAGCAAGCTTTGGATCAATGAGATACACCGACAAGGTCTACAAACTGGATGATTTCTGTCCTCTGCTTAATGCAGTGAATATTCTCTCTGTGAAGATAGCATCCTTGGATGTTAAATTTCCCATACATGTCTATGGCACTGTCATTGCCAGAGATTCCCTTGATCGCAAGTGTGTTTATGTCTTCCGCCGCACCAGAGATAATTGCCAAGTCATCAACTCTAAGGTACCGATCAATATCATGCCTAGTTTAGTTATCCATCATTCTTAACATACAGATTCTAGCATGCATTGTGTTTCAGTGTTTGGAAAGATAAATGTCAATACTGCACGTTTATTGGCATTATAATTTATGACTGCTAGTTGGATCTGTAATCATTCAAAATCTAACAGTTGACACACACCCTTCTAGTTTTGAATCACTGAAAACTGTACTATAAACTTTTCTTGTAGGCCCAACCACTGACCTTGGAGGGCCCAAAGCGAGGACTCGTATTGTTAGATGATCTATTCATTGAGATCGATCTGAAGATAAAAGATGTTCGACAAAAGGGTTCTCAACGGGGCAGGGACAGAGACCTTAGTAAAGGATTTCTAAGGATCAAGGGCAGTAGTAATCACATCCTTAAGAAATCCCTTGTTGAAAGTAAATCTCTTGCTACAAGGCTCAGTACAGTTGAGGTCGGGTATTCTGTTGTGAATGACGGCCTTGAGGCTCTCGTTGCTGTTGAAGTTTTACGTGGAGGGTTCAGTGGTAAAATCACTGCTTGCACTGCGCACGTCCCGCATAGCCTCCTGCTTCATGATAGCAAACTTGGTGGCAAGAAGGTCGGCGGTGTTGAAGGAGTCATCCAACTTTTGCAGCCTGTTGTAACTGTCGGTAGGGGAGACAAGCTGATAATTGTCATCCAGACTAGCGATGGCGTTTCTAACCGTACCATTGAGTTTACTCCAAGAATCAGGAGCTCAGATAAAGATGTTATCACTGTTGGTGCCGCTAAGATGCGTGTTAAGGTTTCTTGGTCGACAATGGACTGGTAAGCAGGTTTCCTGGTGGGTAATGGACTGGTCAGCAGATTTGGTAATGGACCGGTAATAAGTGTTGAGCTTGATTATGGATTGTCGTATGCTTGCTAAATATATTTGCTGTGCCAACTGTCTGGCCTCAGAGAACAAGTAACCGTGTCTGTAACTATTGTTCATATAGTGGGTCGTTATGTTGAACTGATGTCTGTCGTGTCAGGCTTATATTATTGTTATGTGTAGTACTAATGATAAGTAGTAATCGTGATGACCATATTGTGTTTAAGTTGCAAAGAGAATTGTTTGGTGCTGAATGTCATGCTTTTCGTTTTTGTTTTATTTATATGCCTGATCATTCGGAGGCAACAGAATATGCCGCGTTTCAACTTTCAACAGAAACTAAGGCTGTCTAGAAGATTTGTTTCTCTATCCACTGCTAAAATGCGACAGAGGAATTGTTCACAGTAGATTCAGCGTTCTGTGCTTGCTCTTTGCTTGTACTATGGTTAACTCTACATAAGAATTCCTAGCCTTTTAACTGTTATATCTGCTTGCTCTTTGCTTTCATATCATATCTATGCTCTTCCATCTTTGTGACAGAATTTTGAGACATCGCTATCCAGCGTTATTTTCTAATCTACAAAGTTTGATTTGAAGCACGAAATTAGTTCGGCTATAAAGCTAAGCCTCCACGTTGTGCTCATGACATCTTTGGGGCCTTTTCTTCACTGTTCCCATCTGCTTCTCACAAGAAACGGTGTTGGCCTTGCTGCTCTGTAGTAGAAAAACAGCATCCTCTACCATGCCTCGGCCGACCGGACAACAAGCACCAGAGATTTGTGGTCAGACAACTTCACGACACAGTTGATCGAATGCAAGCCAAATCAGTGGAGTGTTTTTCTATGATAGTCGCACAACCAATCTTTCTCAATTTCTCACGGTGTATTATCATCCTCCCTGCGTTGGTGAAGAGAATCTCAGGGAAAACTTTCAACGCGTCCACAAGGTCAGGCTCGGCACAGGCATCTACAGACACACACTGCAGAGGATATATCGATAGTCAGAACTTGAAATGCTCCTTGAACCACCAGTTACTACCAAGGGAATTACTGAAAGGGTGTTGTAATGAGTTCTATACCTGCAAGAATGGACATCAGCATGCTTTGTCAAACTAACTTGGATAAATGGGTCCTCGATAAATTAACGACCTATCATTGATAATTGAAATAAGACAATTGAGTAGGCCCCTTGCAATTTAGACAGAAACATACAGGTTCATTATATATCAGATTTATTCAGATGCACTGCAGACTGTGGAAGCGCTCATACACCAATATGGCCTTCCAATCAGAACAGGAACAGACACATCATGCCATATATAGAGAAATTACTTGAGGATCAAGAAGCACTGAGCAAGAGCAAGGAATGAATCATCCCAGTCTGTGTCCTGACATCCCTCATCGCACATCGGCCTCAATGTAATTGTCATCCTCCCAAACAATCTCGCTGTGATCTTGATGGTGATCTTGTCGAAGAACTGGCCGAGGCATATAATTTCTTTCCTCTCTGAGTAGGATACGGAAAGAGAGAAGGAAAAGGAAAAAAAGACGACCTCGCCGATTCTCTTAGAGCATACATGGCTAGTTCATCGGGATCAGTCTCCTCGCCCGTGATGGTGGAGGAGTGCGCAGGCTTGGAGGCCTTCTTCTACGACGAGGCGGCGGCGGTAGCCGATCACGAGCGGCGGGTGCGGATTGAGCAGAAGGAGGCGCGCCTGGAGGATCTGCGCGAGCAGCGGATGCAGCAGACCTATGATCGGATCCGTGACTACGATCCCAAGCAGGGCGGCCAGTACTTCACCCGCCTCTACTTCGCCGACTTCCGTGAGTTCGACATCGACGAGGAGTGTAAGCAAGCACATCCACCTCCTCTCAGTTCCTCGTGATTTTTCTACTTTAGGTCGCGACCGTGAATTCGTCCATGAGAATCTCATCTCGGTAGTAGTTTCAGTCGTTCCATCGAGAAAAAAGAAAGTAGTTTCAGTCGCTTGAGCTTAGATAGGAGGACACCCTGCATTTGCAAATACACTAGGACTGTGGGGGACTCAGATCAACTGCAAGCAAGCACATATCAAAATCTGACAAATTAATTCATGCATATCAATGTCAGCAACAGTTTCAATGGCAACACAACCACTTATCCAGCAACAGTTTTACAGTCTCTTATAGTCATCCTTAATAAGTAGATAACCTCTGTCAGTCACCCTACACAGCATGCACAAACTACAGGGATTCAATTGCATTTATTCAGAGTCTGATTTGCGGGAAACCTTTACTCTTGTCTTCGTTTTGTGTTCAAGAGCCTGATTTGCAGTAAACCTTAATTGTATTTATATATTGTTTTCCTGCGCTGCAGCAACCCTTGGTCCAATGAGGCATACCAACACGATCTACAATGTGGGTGATTTCTGTCCGCTTCTTAATGCAATAAACATTCTCTCCGTGAAGATAGTATCGTTGGATGTTGATTTCCCAATACATGTCTATGGTACTGTCATCGGCAGAGACTCCCTTGATAGCAAGTGTGTCTATGTCTTCTGCCGCGATAGAGATAATTGCCAAGTCATAAACTCTAAGGTACCAAACCTAACCTTGCCATTACAGTATCGCACATTTTTGTTATTTCCCTGTCTGCTGTGCAGCTACCATTTTTCCTTTACTTCTGTTGCAGAACTTTACATTAGTAGGAGAATTATATTTCCCACTAAACTGTAATGTACTTTTTTCTGTAGACCCAACCGTTGATCCTGGAGGGCCCAAAACGAGGACTCGTGTTGTTAGATGATGTATTCATGGAGATCGATCTGAAGATAAGAGATGTTCAGCGGGAAGGTCTTCAACAGGTCAAGGACAGAGAACTTAGTAAAGGGTTTGTAAAGATCAGGGGCAGTCGGAGCATTGTGAGATGCCCTGTTGAAAGTAAATCTCTTGCTACCAGGCTCAGTACCGTTGAGGTGACTTGTTCAGTTGTGAAAGATGGCCTTGAGGCTCTTGTTGCTGTTGAAGTTTTATAGGGATCATTCAGTGGGAAAATCACCGCTTGCACCTCCAACATCCCACATCATCTCCTGCTTCATGATAGCAAACTTTGCGGTGGGAAGGCTCATGGCGTTGAAGGAGTTATCCAGCTTTTGCAGCCTGTCATAACCGTCTGTGTGAGAGACATGCTGGTGATTGTAATCAAGACTAGTAATGGCACTTCTAAGCACACCATCGAGTTTATTCCAAGGTACAGCACTACTGAAGAAGATGTTATTGCTGTTGGAGCTACTAAGATGCGCATCAAGGTTTCCTGGTCTATACTGCACTGATAAGGGTGAGCTTTTTGGTTGGCGCGTATTGTTAAAGCTCATATATGCTATATGAGCGTGAGGTTCATGTATGGACTACATATCATTGCCTCCCTCCACCACTGCAACTATTGTTGAAGACATAGAACCCCATGAGCTTGATTGGCCTAAAGGCATGTTTATAGGATTATATATGGGTTTGTCAGTTTTTTTTTTTAATTGAGGACGGGCTGGCAGATGAGCATGCCATGAACTCAAGATCATGTCAAATCCAATTGACTGTTGAATCCATCGTTGATTCCTCTCTGAGCCACACTCATGGCCGACGTTGGAGGAATTCCAAACTGAATGATGATCTTTTCCTTAAGTCTTGGATTGGTTGAAATAGTCACGGTGCAAAGCAATAGAGATGAGCTTAAATTCCAACTGAGTTCTTTGCCGTAAGTCTTGGACTGGTGGAAACAGTCATGGTGCAAAGCTGGAATAGATATGAGCAAGAAAGAGTAAGATCAAGATCAATAAGACTGTACTTGTAGTTTGAAGCAGCACAATCACAAGAATGATGCTTTTAAAGGATTACTTTAGTGGGAGATAGCTAAAAGCATAAGGGTGAAACTGGACCAGATGAAACGGTGGTTCCTGGAGCAGTTCTCCACGGGAGATACATTACAGCTGAGGCTTTGTTACGATTAGATCCTTGTTAGGTATTTTAGGAACCGGTGATAACAATTATTGTACAATGTGCATACATGAGACACACATTGCATTGCGTGTATAACCAACCATATGCACGCAGGTTTTCAAAAATGGCAAAGCCCTGTGAATCATTCTTCTTTTTTTTTTCCTAAACCTGCAATGTCATAAAATTTGTGAAACTTGTATAGGCAAGGTTAGTTCTTCAAAAATCTTCACTACACTTTGGCGGACGCAAGAGAATTTTGCCATGGCACCTTTGCTTGCTACCAGTAATTTTCACAGTAATTTTGCTTGCTACCAGTAATTTTCACAGTACTTTTGCTTGCTACCAGTCATAGAGACATGAAAACTTTGCTTGCTACCAGAAATTTTCACACTGGTAGATAAATGTGTCTTTATACCGTCTTGAACAATTTTCCAGTACATACAAAATGATACATGACTTGCCAAATGCCAATGGGTATGGCACCAAGGTGATCCAACAATAGATCGCCAAAAAAAAAAACGTGATATTTACCACCGACAGACAACCCAAAATATTATCCTCACTTCGGTGCCAGATCAGTCATAGTCAGAGTTAAAATATTATCTCACTTCGGTGGTGCCAGACCAATCAGTCAGTTCTATGGAGACCTTGTTTTCTTTTGCTTTGGATTTGGGCTTGATGATTCCTTAAAAGCAGAAGGGCAAAGGTTATTGATGCCACACTTGTCGCATTTGGGCCTCAGTGGAGTACAGATAGTTTGCCCAAATCCAACCTACAAGACATTTTTTTCAGTTTTTTTTTTCAGCATAGACTAGCAGTAGCAGTTCTGAAATCAAGGCAGGATTCACATAGCATAGAACAATAAACACTATCTTACAATCATCAAATAATCAAAGAAAAGCATTATTAATGTACTAAAAAAAATTCAGTAGAGAGGTACCAGTAATGGATTTATAGGTTCCCACTCATCCTTGGGTAGCCATTTCTCTAGGGAAATTCTTGTCTGTTCTGGTGTCGTAGTTTTCTGTGCACAACACATAGCGACATAAGCACTATTCCCCAGCCTCTGTAATGAGTAGTTATGCTTTTTTTCAAGAGAAGACAACATAAATAAAACCTAAGCTACCTGTTTTGTTCCTTCCCGAAAAACCCACCCAAGTCGATTAGAAATGCGATGCACATGGGTGTCAACGCAGATTCCTTGAGTATTCTTCCAAGCAATGCTCATCACCTGTTTAGTTAAAAGAAAGATAATACCCACGAAGATATTTATGTTCATATTTCAACCATAAAGGACAGAATAAGTAGATTGTTACCAAATGAGCCATTTTAGGGCCAACTCCTTTGAGAGCAAGCAGCTCATTCAGAGAATCTGGAATATCCCCTCCAAAACGTTCAAGACAAATTTTGCAAGCTTCTTTTATGAATTGTGCCTTTCTCTGATAGAATCCAACCTGTTAAAATCATGAACAGTAAGCTGTGAGTCATCTATCTGAGAAGTTTCTTGTAATATCTAGCTTCAAATCATCTTGAGCCTAAAGCGATGTTCCATTTTAAATAGTGTTAAGTCTGGTGTATTTGCAAAGCCTGTGATTGGATAACAAAAGCAGACACGTGAATTTTCATTTTCATGCTTCTAAGTTCATTTCTTTTTTTTTGGGTACATACACTCATACAGTACAGTAATTATTAACTTATGAACAATGTAAGCATAGTATTCATCCTAATAGGGTGAAAACCTTGCAACTTACAGGTTTGATAAGATTCGCAAGCGTGGTCTCATCAGTCCTCACTATAGCACCGGGATCAAGTAAACCATTTTCAGAGAGGCGTTCCACAGCAGCTGAAAAGAATTTGTAGAAAGGTAGAATGGTTTAGGGAGAATCACCACACGCATTGTGTGTGGGTGGGTGGGTGGGTGGGGGGGGTGCCTTCACATATATACATATATATAGGGTCATGTACAAGTACAGTGTGTACAATACGCTACCTATAAATAGACAATACAGTAGCTGTACAATAATCCTAATAGAATTGACTCCAAAATGCAATCAGCACATTTCTAGAGGACAAATATTTAGTACAAACACGTCAGAGAATCTCATGACAAGGCTAGTTTTTCCTGGTTTTTATATGACACAACCAAAAGAAAACCATTGAGTTTCCATAGTAATAATAGATGCATCAGTGGTCTGAGAATTCTCAACAAGAAGACATACCATGTGTAACTTCATCTTTTGTCTGGCTTGACATCATAGTTGATATCAGAACTGCAAATCTTCTTTCCTGTCCAGGAATAGGAAGAGAAGTATTGATTACAACTGGACCAAAACTCTTTACAAACAGAACCCATATGCACAATTATTTTCAGACAAAAAAGCCGTAAGTATTATAAAGCAGCAAATAAGTGAGGAGCCACAAATGTGGAAAATTTGCAATCAATTTGGCACAAAATTATGTACAGATTGTTTTATTTCTAGACTCTAGACAGGAAAAACAACCTCATTTTCATATTGTAGTACAACACAAGGAAATTAGCCAACTAGCTGAGTTGCGTAACCCCGAAGCTACTTATGTAAGGCCAACCAAAGAGATCTACCTTTTTGTCTTACCAACAAGGATCTTTACATAAAATTGTAAAGGTGAAAAGATTATTTTGTGGCAAAAACTACCTTGGGTGGAAGGAGAGAACCAGCTTTTTCACAGCCCTTCGTATCTACGGGAGCTTCACCAGATAACCTCATGCTTTTAATGCCTCCAAGAACTGCCTCCCAGTTATCTGGAGCTCCAGCTGCACAAATGACTACTTTAGTTTTCATATCCTACATGGACATAACAAAGATACCAATCAAATGAAAGAGATGAATGCTTGATACAGCAGTCAACAAACCTGGCTTTAATGCATTTATTTTCCATGGTGCAACAATGAAGAATTTAGGTTGAAAAAAATGCACAAATGTTCAGAATAAGGAAGCACTAAGTTTAAGTTTTTAATCAGTGACTATAATTAGACTGTATTTTTGGCTAACATTAAAATTAGGGGAAATCAAGAACAACGTAATCTAATTCTAACCATAATTAAAATATATTGAGCTTACAAATGATAGTTGTGTATGGAAAACTGAAAATGCCACAACATATCCTGAACATGTAAATCCCACTTGCAGTTGTAGCAAGATTGACCACATGCTAGCAGAAAATTTTCAATCCAGTGACCTCACCTTAGTAAGTAGTAACCCAATAATTTAACTTCATATAAGCTTGCAGAAAACGAAACATGACATAACAAGAAAAGCAACATGGTAAACATATATGCAATAGTTTATCTCTTCTAATAGCCTTCTGATTTATGAATACCTTTTATAACAGAAGAAACTCTGACCTTTTTCTCCACCTTGACTGAAGAAGGTAGGTGTTAGTTTTTTTGCAAGACATGACAGAAAATGTAAACAAGATTATGGCACATAATGGCTTGCAAGTAGATTATCCAGAGGAAAGATACTTGCGCAGTGATTATGAAACATTTGGCTTAGCAGGAAACTCAACAAGATTTCTGATCAGCACCAGCAGTTCTTACCCAAAGATGCTCTTGCCTTACTTGACGATGTCAATGTTTTGGTCTTTTCGTATCGAAAATCCTCGATATCAGGGACAATACCAACCTGCATAGGACACTTTTCTGTTAAGGAGAGCATGAAACCAAGTTGTACTAAGATAACACATGAGTGGAGAAATGTAACTAAATGCATAAGGTACACTTGCACCAAAGAATAAGGATTCAATGAACAAGCAATTTAAATGAAGGGTACCGAAAGTAAGGAAAGAAAAACGAGAAACACATGGAACTTGGTTCTTTTCATTACATATAAAAACATTCTATTTAGTAAGCAGGCACCTGCTTCTTATGATGCTCCCCATCTAGTTCAAGTTCTCGCTTCACCCTTTTCCTCTTCACAGAAGCAGCTGCTTCAGGCTTTGGAATGTCAAAAGAAACACTGGATTCACGTTTGACTTCTCGTACAACTGAAAAAGGCATGAAACTTGTACTTTATTGACAGAAGAAAATCTATACCAAAAATGTTGGGAAATTAATCCTATACGTCTTGATCAATCCGATCCACATAAACAAAAGAAATGGTAAAGAAGGATTTTTTTTATCCTCATCAAACTAAATCCATGTATCAACATTAAGCTAGTGGGGGCAGCATGAGCAAGGCATTCACCGCTTGACACATTCAGATCATGTCATCATTGATATGCATATTACTTCACCTATAGAAAAATCCAATTTCCAATTGCCAATTAAAGAAAAGACTATAAATGAAATAATCTCACATAAAAAGGATTTTTTTTTTTTGCCCCACGTATCACCTAGACAAGCAGCCTAAACTCACAAGAAGAAATCCAGGTAGCACACTGATTTCACCCATCTTATCAAAGGAATCACGCAACTCCAGTCTCCAGACACTCATCGGTACCAATATAACATTTAGGCATATACCATGAGTTTTTATTTTTTATTTTTTTTTGTGCGAGCGGGTAAAGGTTGAATAATACTCCTACTTGGCAAGTAATACCATTTCAATAAAATTGTTCCTCGGCACCAAACGATGAAGTAAATAAAGTAGTAAACAGAACAAGAAGACACTGCAGAACTTAGCAAAGGACCATTAAGAAGGGGGAGAAAGATCCACGGAGACGAAAAGGGCAGAAAGCGTTTTCGCTTTCGGTTCACCTGGGTTGAGGTCGGCGCGGACCAGCAGCCTGGAGGCGGAGCGGGTGCTGGGCATGACGGCCGGCGAGAGGCGAATGCGGGGGAGGAGAGCGAGGTGCATCCGCGCCCGCGCCACTGCGCTAGGGTTTTAGCGACGAGGGTCCTGTCCTGTTCATCTTTTTTTCCCCCTCCTGTTTCTCTGGTGGTGGGAGCTTTTCTTGACGTTTGAAAAACAGCTGCGTTGCTTGTGGCGCTGCAATTGCAAACGTGTTTCTTTCTGCGCGGCGGCCGGCAGCCCCGCGTTGGGCTACTGCATCAATACTGCAGATAGGCGTGAGCATGCCATTGATTAGGCTTATTTTTTTTGAAAACAAATATTAAATCTCAGTTGATAGGCGTGAGCATGCCATTGATTAGGCTTATTTTTTTGAAAACAAATATTAAATCTCAGTTCACCTTCCACTTAAGGCCATTCAGTTCCTTAGGATATGCAACTATGTTGGAATATGAAAATGCTAAGCTAGTGTAAAAAAATGACAAGTTGCAGCATTTCCATTCTTCTTATTATAGGCTAAATAGGCGTGTACCAATTGGATGTACAATATCCAAACATCGGACTTGTAGATACTCCTTCCGTCCCAGAAAACATGCAATTGTGAAAAGCGTGCTGGTCAAACTGTGTGAACTTTGACCAAGTTATAATAAAAAATATTAACATTTATGTCTCAAAATAAATTTATTAAAAAAACTAGACTTAAAGATCTTTCCGATGAGTACTGATTACTTAGCATAAATATTTATATATTTAATATATAATTACGGACAGTTTGAAAACATTAATTTTTCAAAAAACGAGAATTTCATGTTTTCTAAGACGGATGGAGTATTTGCAGAATAAGCGTATATACCCGTGCAATAATCGCTGCCTAACCTGACATATAATGAATGGGGGCAGGGACTAGGGAAAGGCAACGCGCATGTGCGCGCACACACGAATTCCATTTGGCACCGATCAAGTGATTCTGTTTTCTAGCTCGAAATCCCTCCGTAAAGTTTCTGTTTGGCACTGTTTCTTAATGGTGCGTTATCTCGCAAACATTTCAGACTCATCAGTTCCTTCTTAGAAAACATTTCTTCTAGTGAATCCAAATCATGTTCTCAAATCGTTTGGCTTGGTCCAATTCTGATTCTTGGTGGCTAAAATAATTGGTTTACATGAAATATAATAAAAACATATTAAGAACAAACCAAAAGCTTCTGATTTTAATTCATTTCGCTTGAAGACGATTACTAGAATTATTTTAGATTAGATGGGAGGTAAGAATGCAAGAAACGGAATCCAGAAAAAACTATTCTAAAACCTTGTTTGGATGCACATGTATTCATCTCAATACATAAGTTTTGAAGTGGATTGAAATGTAAACTAAGTTCCATGTCAATTCACCCCAATACACACGTGGATTATGATGTATGCACTTGCACCCAAAAGACCTAAAAGGTGATTTTGATCTCTATTACTAAAGGAGATCACTAGAAACATTTCTACCCAGAATCAGTGTCTTCTTAAACAATCTGCAAGTGTTTCTGGTGACTCTGATGAGAATCCGAACCTATATTCTCTTCTGAAGAGAATCCAAACCCATTCTCACAATCTCACATCCAAACGGACCCACAATTCTCTTGTGAAGCGGATTGGTTCTGGCTATCCAATTCGATCCCTAAATATTCCACTTAAAACGAACGTAGCCCGACTTTTCCCAGTTACGTATCGCTGGATAGTAAATTTGATCCATGCTAGCTGAACCAGAGAAAAAAATAGAATGTCGAGAATGAATCCATTTAACAATGGAAAAAGTGCCCAGGGAGGCCATAAATGTCTTTAACTGTTTATTACTCCATTGAAACAACATACAACTTACTAAAAGACAGCAGGAAAGCCAAAGAAAATGTACTCACATCGACGATAGAGCCTGTCACCTTGGTCAAAACAAAAGACTTCTGGTAGATCATAATCATAACACTACAAGTCTACAATAGATTTTGGTATCATATGGTAGCCAGGTGCACAGGTGCCAGATTTGGTTCGAAGGCAGGCAGGTCTCACCAGGTAAAATATTCAGTCCCAACTAAATCACGCTCAGGCAGGTTGCAGGCATGGGTCCTATAACTCCTTAACAGCAATAACTCCCTTAAATTGTAATAATTGAGCATGAACTTGGTGCCAAAACTAACTACAATGATAGGAAAGTTCACGAGGATACACCGACAGACCGAACTATCCAGTCACATTACACAACCACAATAAAGCAAAATGAGCCAACTATCCCCAAGAAAACATTGCCAGTAGCAGTTGCAGATAAACGTCTAAGAAGGAAGACCGTCAAAGAACTTCATGTAGTCATCAAGCTTCTCCTCATGCCTGATCTTAACAATCGAACCATCCTCTTCCACCTGCAAAGCAAACAATAAACCGTATTGGTTAAATGACCAATGAAGAGAACTGATCAAAGAGGCAACAAAAGGGGAACGTTATGAATGGACATCCATAAAGTCTCAATTCCTTACAGTTACAGTCTAGAACCTGCAAGCTTTATGTGTGTTCATATTAAGTTGGTCTCGTACGTGCAGAACTCTTAAGAATACATTGGTTGGCTAATAAGCATGGGGGTATTTGGAAACACAGAATCTGCAGGTTTTAAGAAACGTGCAACTTTGGCAATAGCCCTTATTTTAGAGCCCCAATGACTGGGTTGTCACAAGCTCCTCTACATGACTCCCTTCACCCTCCATGTTCTATGGCATCTCAGGCCTTGCCAGGCTTAGACCCTTAAGCTCCTCTAAGCCACCAGCACTATGCCCCACTGTCTCCTAATTGGTCTGCTCAGCCTACCTTTCTCAACAAAAATCAACAATCCAGAAAAGAACCAAGCTCCCGTCCATGGAAAGATACCCATCTGCGACATTGTGGGATAGGCAAAGGGGACGCCTAGTAGGCTGGTAGGTAAGGACCAGGAGCAACAGGGTGCAGGCTGTGCAGCACGGTGTGGAATCAAGGGGAGATGGCGTGCAGGGAATTTCAAGCCAAGTTTGAGCCTCTCCATCCCTTTAACAGCCCCAACCCTCTACATTTGAGGCCTTAGTCAGAAAAAAAAGGTAGCTTCAACAGGGCCCACTCAAGCACTCAAACTTGAGAGGCACCAGCGTTTGACCTTGGCCCCATTTCCCACAGGGAAAGAAGCCATGCAAGGAGGCATGGTGGCAGTGGAGGGTCAGGAGCAGTGGGGCTGGCTGCTGGACCTCTTTTCTTAGAATCAACCCCAAAAACTGCTACAGTTGCTCTAAGGAAGGCCCAGGCAAGTAATTGAAATTCCCTAGCTCGCAGTGGGGTTTTCCCTTTTTCCTACAAAATAATCATGAGAAAAAAGGAATATAGGTGGTAGTATGCCCCACAAGGAGGCTGCCACCCTCTTTAGCTAAACTATCATGTTGCAGTGTTTCAAAAAAAAAGTCACAAAAATCATGCATGTATGTACCTAAAGTGTAGCTTAAACATCTCTGATGTTGAGATTCAAAAAACTGTCACTGTCAGTGTCAGCCCATGATGAACAATGCCAGGTTGACCGCTTGTTTATTTTGTTTCTTGACATCTAGGATTTATATCAAACTAACTGTTGCAACTATACTTAATTTTATGTGTTCTAAATACGTGATTTTTGTGATGATTTTTTAAAAACATTGGAAAACGACATTTTAGGTATTGAGGGTGCCAGCCCCCCTGGGCACTAAATATGTGTTGTAGTTTGTACCCAGTACTCCGGCGGCCTCAACTTCAGGTTGTAGGTGGAAGCCATGCTCATGCAGTAGGCACCTGCGTCATGAACAACCAGTCCAGTTCCCTAAAAGCACAATATGTCAGAACGAAACAGAGGAGACACTAATCATCAAATAAAATATAATGGCTTTGAAAGAAGACCTCATCAGGCGTTGGAAGTTCCCTATCTTTTCCAAGGAAATCTGCAGACTCACAAACTGGTCCAACAATATCAAAGGTCGCTACTTCGGCACCAGGAGCGGGGGGAGAGACCAGTTCGATATGCTGCCATACGAGTAACAAGATTCAAGAGCTGAAATAACTTTCTTCATATGACATTTTTGTTTATTTGGCTAACATGATTTCTATGCATTTCAATGAAAATGAAACCTAAACATAAATGCTTCATCAAGTTGCTGCAATCATAGTGCTTCATTATGTTGCTGCAGTCCCTGAATGATGCATAGTTGACTAAGTGCCCGCCTAAAAGAAAATCAGCAGTGGAAAATAAAACAAATATATGGCAAGATGCAAGAATGAGATGTAGCAGTATCATATCATTCCCAAAACCCAAGACTAAATCCTTTACTCTCAACACATTACCTAAATATTTAATCTACTGTGTGGTGTCTTGGTGATGCTAAGAACATAGGTGTGTAGTTGAACTTTCTCAGCAATCACCAGTAAATTACCCATATATGGTTGTAAATATTAGCATTGAAAACTGGCAGATACAAGGCAACATTCAAAATTTCCATGCATTGTAATCTACTTTCTCAAGACTATCACAATGTCAAAGTGGTTAACATCTTGGATACACAACCAAAGCTTGCAATCATTATGGTTATATAGATGGAAAAAAACTACCTCAAGAACATAGTAGTAACACTCATTATAACTGATTAAATCTCTATAAACTAAAACCCTTCAAAAAAAAAAAATCTCTAAACAAACCTGGTATGCTCCATACAGACTAGGTCTGATAAGCTCTGCCATGCTGCCATCAACAACAATGAAATTCTTTGTACCATTAGATTTAACACCAGTTACTCTATTAACGAAGCAGCAAGTATTAGCAATCAAGGATCTTCCAGGTTCAATAATAAGAGTAAGATCTTGAGAGAGAACTAATTCTCGCACCTGCAACAAAATAAATAGAATAAGCATGATGAATCAAGACATAACTGCATAATCTAACTTTTCGTATCACAATAAGGAAAACTGATATCTTAAAGATGCATGTGTGCCTGCAAAGATATGAATCAGAAACATGGTAAGGATGCTGAGTTTACAGTGTTGATGAGATCCATAGGTGTAGGTAAGACTGCATCGGTATGATGGTAATCTATTCCCAAACCACCTCCAATATTCAGGTACTCCAACTTAAAACCTTGTGCTCGAATTTCATTAACATAATTCAACATAAGAACTGCAGCATCTCTGAATATATCAACCTAAAAAAATGGAAGAACACTTGAGATACATCTACTAAGAAACAGGTATTCTGCAAAGAATACAGCCATCAAAGCAAAGAGGAGTACTGAATACTGAACATAAATGTTCTGCATGAGTATTTTTTTTGGTCTTTATGGCAGATAGATAAAAGCCCTAACCAGTATCAGATTACTTTAAGAAAAATAGATTTCAAAATAGTTGAGCCATTACATGGTCATCCTCAGCTTACTAACAAATAGCAGGCTCCTTTTTATATTGATATACCAATGCATCAAATATTATCTCTGCAATGCGCACATGCTACAAATTCCATGATTTTCCTACGGAAGAACTTTGTATTGTCCAAAAATCCTGGACTTCACTATAAGACAATAGCAACTTTAATAATCTGGAATTGAAAAAATTGGCATTTCAACATGGAATGGTAAGAGAGCAAGGTGGAAATGTGGTTTGGAGGGAGTAAAACACTAGTACTTCCCCTTCCCAGTTTTAAAGTGAACAAGTAAACAAAAATGGTTCTAAGATACAGTATCAATTAATTAGGGCATGACAGTATAATCACCTATAAGAAATGACCAGACATATATCCTTGTTGATGGTGTGGGCCACTAGTTAGATCTTAGAAGACAGGTTCTGTAAGGGACTTCAGGTATAATCTTAATAATAACAGCAATTTCTAATCTTAACCTGTGGTAAAGGCTGTCAGGCAATCATCTTAAAACAGGGTGCATTAACTGACTACAGGTGGCATAGTGCAACATGGCCATTGTTTACTGGGACAGCAAACATTTAGCTGACTGCAGCAAAGTGACTGTTAACCGGACACAAGATGTTGCCTATTAGGCAGAGTAAAAAGTACAGTTTACCACTGCAGGCAAGCTTTCTATTTCCTCAAATAGATGAACATGCAAGAGTTGTGTTTCATTGCATTAAGAAGAAAAAGAACAACTGTGGGCAAGCTCAGTTCAACAAATTCTTGACATAAGGCTATAGTAGTGATATTAAAATAATACTACAAAGAGAACAAGACATTACCTTTGTAATAGTAGATCCCAGATGGCAATGAACACCGACGAGTTTGATTTCATCTGGGTATGACTTGATAGAGTCCAAAAACCATTGCAATTTCTCATTGCGGATCCCGAACTTGGACGTTTTATTTCCCGTGGCAACATATGGATGTACCTGTTGGAAAAAGTTTATTTCTCACAAAAAATGTCCAAGCACTGCTACTTGGCATATAAAGGTATCTTATATAGGTGTGAAATCCAAAACTTTTCTAACATTTAACTCTTCTTTTTTTTCTCGAACATTCAGGAGAGTTTAACTCTTCTTTTATTATCAACACCATTACTAATATCCTGTTTACTCTTTTATCTTTTAGTACCTCTTATTAGGTTTTATCTCTAGCCTGCCCCAACTTGCTTGGGATTAAAAGGCTGTGTCGCAGTGGTTGCTAAAAAGTGAAAGACACAAGGAGTTATTTAGTCTATTAGAGGAAAAAATTCAAATAGGAAGGAAAGAGTGATCCAACAGAGGTGGCGGTTGTCCACAAGACATTCAAGTAAATAAGGAAACAGAAGGCAAAAATCCATTGCTAACAAGCACATTTAAATTAAATAAATAAAAGGTACCCTACTCAAAACAATACAAAGGGATGTTAGCCAGCAGCAGATACTTGCCACAGTCCTCACACACACACAAATGGAACTTGACAGTCAAGTAGAGAGAGAGAGAGAGAGAGAGCAAACACAGTGCTGCTGCTGACTGAACTGAGGATGTCCTGTAGTAGTACAGGGTAATGTACACCCATTACAAGGCTATACCAGCCATTCTATCAACTACTAGAACAAAGCCATATATGACCATATATCAGCAGCATGCCATGTCTTGTTGATAGGATGGCATGACCAAAATAAGCAAGAGCTAGCCAAATTCCAACAAGGGATAAGACAAATAAAAGAAACATATGTGTTTTGTGGAGTACTAGAGGGTAGTCATACCTGCGGATCCACATCTGGATTTATTCTAAGCAAAACAGGCACTTTCTTTCCAGTAGCCCTTGCAGCTCTGACAATATTTTCCAAATCAAATTCACTATCCACATTTACAAATACTCCACTCTCAGCAGCTAATTTAAGATCTTCCAATGTCTTCCCATTTCCGTTAAATATACACCTGATCTTCAAAATAGAAACTGAACATAGTTACATTCTCTTCAGAAACAATGCCATCAACTGGAGAAACAATGAGCTCTACAGCTTAAGGGGTTTGTAAAACAAATGGCAAACGAAAATCCTTGAGTAGATTAACACAACGCCAACAATATCATTACATGATTTTTTTTGGTTTTGGGCTTATAGTCCATGTAACACTCTTGTAACATTATTTATTCTTCCACGCAAAAATAACCAGGTCATTCCTTTTTACACAAACAAAAATGAATCTATCAAGGACAGATCTGCACAGATATACACAAGTTCTGCTAAAAAAACGCCTGTCAGATAGCTTAACTAGCATTTTGAATCTCCCAGCTCCTTCAAGATTCATGTTTTGTTGAGGACATATGTGGAAGTTAGATCAAAAGAAAATTCTTCAACCCTTTGCCCATGCATGTGAAGGTGATAATTTCAAGTTCAAAATTCTTGTATTTGAGTTGTTAGTTGAATTAAGTTGGTTACAAGTTCTTTAACTCAGCTCCAGACATGGTGGACAAGCCATGGACAGTCTGTGCCCTTATTGACGAGTTTGGCCATCAAATTGATTAGCCAACAAGCCTCATCTTCTTTCTGTGAAAAAACTAGAGTACTTACAGCTTCCTCTAAATCTAGAAGAAATGCCTTAACTCCAGAACATGATGAGGATCTGGTCTTTGTGCACTCAAATCTAAGGCATCTCTCAACCCTTTGATCTGTGATGTTTCCGGAGATTCCTTTGATTCTCTCGATAGTGAGTGCACAAACCCTTGTGCAAGGGAGGAACAAGAAGGAAGGTTGCGGCTACCAGGGAAGAGATCTTCAGGAGGCTGTCCGAGGGTGCGCAGGTCAACCAGCAGGCTGCTGAGCCAATGGAGAATAACAGTCAACAATCTTCTGTCCCGCAGTTAGGACCCTGACTTTGCATGCAGACTAAATAAAATGACTTGGTATTAGAGCTGGCCTTCATCATACTAGAGTTTTGGTAGCGTGCTGGTCTGAATGTTTGTGTGGCCATTATGTGTGATCCCTGTTCTTACTTTGTAATCTGGTATTACCAGAAACTCGCTTTCTAAAAAGGCTGGAGCTGCCTTTGTTCAAAGGTGATATATACTTCAATTCTCCATTCTTCCCACCATTTATACAACAAGAATAAGACATTTGGACTTATACTGTGATACATTCATATTTGGTTTTTGTCTGCAACTTTGGACTTGGAAGTCTTGAAGTTGAAGAAATCAGAAACAGGTGGGCTTGGCTTGCTATTGCCTTATTATTGGGGAAAAAAAGTAAAATTACAATATTTGCAGTTTGCTGATGCATAGATGTGTTGGCTAATGCATAGACGTTTTGGTACATAGAGTTCAATAATGTATTACTGTGGCTAATGCATTTGTGCACTCACCAAAATAATCTAACATCACTGCTATCGATACCAAATATACAGAAATGTCATTCATCGTCATAGCGGCAATGCAACATAATCTATTCTAACCCATCCAAAATTAAAACAATAAACAGGAGCAGCAGAAAGTGGAGAGATTTGTTCAATGACAACAGTCCATCCCAGGAAGTAAAAATCCAGGAACGAGAGCCGCACCTGGCAGGGTCGAATCCCGCCTGGAGAGCGAGTCGGAGCTCGTTGCCGCTGACGAGGACGGCGCCGCAGCCAAGCTCACGCAGGACGCGTAGCACGGGGAGGTTGTTGTTGGCCTTCACGGCGTACCCGACGACGGAGCGGAGCCCCTGGAGAGCGTCGCGGTAGGCGGCGAAGTTGCGGAGGATCTGAGGCTTGCTGTAGAGGTAGAAGGGGCTGCGCTCGGCGACCGCCATCGCGTCCTCCACCCGCACTCCCTCGCAGTACAGGTAGCCGTCGGCGCCGCGCCGGAAGCAGTGCTTCGGCACGCCGGCCGCCGCCGTCGCCGCCGCGGGTTGTGGCGGTGGGGACGGGGAGGCCGTGGAGACGGAGGCGCGCACAGACAGGCGGCCATGGTGGCGCGGGAATGAGACGACGGCGGGGCTCCGGCGGTTCGGGTGGCCCCTTTGGGTAGGGTTTGGGGTGGGGAGATGGGAGCGCGAGAGCAGGTTCGCCGCCGCCATTGCTAGGGTTTAGGAAGCGTTCTCTACCAGTTCCACAAGACGACTTTACGGGAGATTTCAGGATTTGAGCTCCACGTGTGCCTCACTCACACGAATTTTTTTTCGAATTATTATTTCGATTCGAAGGACTTGCTCAGTTGTTCTCTTTTCTCTAATTTATTTATTTATTTATTCTTTTCTTTTCTTTCTTTTCCAGATACCCATTTTTTTCTTGTTTGTTCTCCCCACCAGTCGAATTGGCGTTTGGACATGTGATGGGTTTTGACATGAAAATGAATTTTTTAGGGGAAACGATCAAACAAAAATGAATTTAGATAAGAAAGAGTGGGTTGTGGGTATGACATGGGATACAAGAAATTGGTAATGCTACTTGTCTTACGTCTGACTCGACTAAATTGTTGGATGTCTCTATTTGCACGCGTAATTTTACTCTGCAATTCGCTTGCGAGTAATATTAAAAAAAGAAACCCACCTTATACCCTTGTTGCGCCCATCCTTGTCCCCTCGCTGCTGCCTAGCGCTACATCTGACGTTGTTCGCTCGCGTGCCTCTTGCACCTTCACGCCGTGCGTGCCGCCCACCCGCTCCTTGCCCGGCATCGGCGGCCTCACCGGCCCGACGTCCTCCTCCTACACTGCGGACCCCTACCATGCCATCTCTTTCCCCATCCCGTCGTCCTCGTCCCTCCACCTTGGCGACACCCATCCCTCCACACCGGCGTCCTTCCCTACGCTCGTAGATGTGGCGACCTCTCTCCAACCCTGGCGTCCTTCCAACTTGGCTCTGACAAGATCCATGGAGGTGAGGTGGCGCCCTCTCTCACCACGGCAACCATGCTCGCAAATTAAATATTCTAATTGTTTCAGATGTTTCGGAGGTACAGTGCAGTTGAACAATTTAGATGTTGCAAAAGTAGACCGAGACATGTTGCATGTATTTTAGAATTACACAGTCTAAAATAGATGCTCACAATACGCACGCGCACTCACCCCTATGAATACACGTACGCGAACTCCTGCCCCTATGAGCATCTCCGAAGGACTGAGGACCTGGCAGATCTGGAGAGTCCCAAAGTCACCACTGGCACCTCGTTATCGACGGGAATGTCTCTTACCACTTAACGCATAACGTCGGAAAATCCTTGGAAAAATCCAAGAAAAAATACGAGCACCACGATTTAAACCCTGATGGTAGCGTCCTACTGGACTGTCCTACCATTGGACTACAAGCCAATTCACAGATATTGCGTGTGTTGGAAGTGTTTCAGATGCATGTTGCAAGAGTTTCTTCAAAATGCATCATCTTTTTTAGATGTATATTGCAAGTGCTTTGATCTGGATCTTGATCCACTAGGTTTGGACTACAAGCCAATTCACAGATATTGCATGTGTTGGAAGTGTTTTAGATACATGTTGCAAGAGTTTCTTCAAAATGCATCATCTTTTTTAGATGTATATTGCAAGTGCTTTGATCTGGATCTTGATCCACTAGGAGAAGTAGTCCATAAACCAGTCATCAAAATTGTCTCCTCTGAGGCAATGGTCATCCAGATAATGAAAGACTTCAAACCTACCATCCGGGAGGATCAAAACGCTCGCATGGGACATGCCGCCACCGACATGCAAGACAAGCGCAGCGCCGCGTTCACCCAGCTTCATGTGGAGGCCTTGAGCGATGGCAGCTGCGGTCCGCTATGTGACCATCTAGACAACGTCCAACTCTATCATCTTGCTGACGTACTCGATCGCCTCTTTATGCGCCGCGGAAAAAAAATTTTAGTTAGCAGACAACAGGGGGAAGGGGGAGAATCCCCCACCTGATTCTATATTATTTTGGTGGCTCCACAGGCAAAAAAAAATGTTACAAAACATGTTTTTACATCACATGTTTATCTGCATGTAATGAAATGTGATGGTCATGACGGCCAAGGCTGGGTATCGAGCTAGCTTGACTCGTTAATTGCTCGGTTTATTATAGCTTAGCTTGTTATGGTTCGACTCATTATAGCTCGTTATATAAACGAGCTAAAAAGCTCGTCTAGCTCGTCAGTTAGCTCGTTTGGCTCGGTATTAAAACTGGCCGGTGAAATTTATACAGTTGTCCCAAATTTGATTTTCTTCGATTTATTTCTTTTTCCTGGTTTATTTATCTTTTACTCTCACGATTATATTTTGGTTGTCAACACGTCCCTCCTCAGTCCTCAATTTTATCTGCAAACGGAGTATTGGCCCCTTGCTCACGGAGCTGGCTGAACAGTGTCGTCCAGTATTACGTAACGGATCCGATCCGATCGAGAGACACTATCCAAAGTTCCAAACCAAACCAGACGCGCACTCGGCCTAACCGGATGTGCTAATAACCGATCGAGGCAACCAAAAAAAAAAAAAAGAAATTGGGAACGAGACCTAAGAGACCTAGTAATTCTTCAGGTCGCAATGGCTGCGGCCGATCGCCGCCCGGCGGCAACATTGCCGGCGGTGCTCACCCTCGTATGCGTGCTGGTGGCCTCAGCGTCCGGGCTCCAAATGCTGGACGACACCGTTCAGCAGGCCGAGGGAGTTCTGGTACCGGTAAACTTTTTCAAACGGGCGCCGGCACGGCATGGCACGGGCATGGCAAGGCACGGCGGCATGCCGTGCCGTGCCTGATAGTGCCGTCGTACCGATGCAGCGGCCGAAGAACGGTCCTATCAGGCAAAAACCGTGTCATGCCGTGCCACCAGGCACAACAGCACGCTAGTGCCCGTGCCGGCCAGACACTAAGCCCTCGGTCACACGCAGACACACACACATATATACAGAAGTTCAAGCTATGTTCTAACTTCTAACTAACAAACTAACAAACAGAATCATAGAATCAGACACAATGACACAATAGTTAACAACAAATGATTAAATTGGGAGCTTGTGCAATGGCTGCCTCATTAAAAACATACCTAGATAAAACTCATCCTTGTGAGAAACCCTAGGCAGAAAAAGAGTACAGCCAAACTCCTCTAAAGTTCAAAGTTCTTACATCATTCACCATCGTCCAAGTTGTCATATTACAACCAAGTTCAAGCAGAATAGCAGAATAATAAAAACTAAACTAAGGAAGATGAACTAATGCTTCAAGCTTCAAGCTCCTTGCTCCCAAGTCCCAGCTGGCCAGCTGCATAGTTAGCATTAGTTAGCAAATGAACTAAAGAAGAACCAATCAGTTAGCAAAAGAAGAGGAAAAAGGGTATGATGTACTTTGGCGGCTGGAGCACTAATCAAGATAGAGATCTTCAAATACTTCTTCAAGCTCCTTGTCCTTCACATTGTATTGTAGCCTTGCCTCTGTCAACTCCCAGTCCTTGATGCAGGTGAGCCACTCCACCGTCTCTGGCTTTAGCCTCCTCCGCCACTCCTCGATGATCCTGCCAATCATGCTAAACGTAGATTCTGAAGATATTGTAGAAACTAGAATAGTTAAGACATCATTAGCCATGATGGACAACACTGGATATGTTAGCTTGTGCTCATGCCACCATTTTAAGATGTCAAATGAATCATCCAACTGGCTAACAGTGTCACAGTCCAAGTATGAGACAAGTTTAGAAGAATTAGAAGCTAATGTTGTAGAAGTAGTAGCATGCAGCAAAGCAGTAGCAGATGTATCTCTAGACAGATTAAGAGTAGAGTGCAGCAGAGTAGGGGCCCCATTACTACCAGAAGAATTAGAATCATCATCATAGATTTCATCCCAAGCAGACCTTTTCTTGCCAGATAGGTTTTGAGGGACAATCCTCCTCAACCTAACATCTCCGAACTTCTCCTCATACTTATTATATACATCAGTAAGCCTAGCTCTTGTGACAACCTTGTAAGCAGCATAATCTGTGCTGGTAAGGTTTGTCAACATCCTAAGCACTTTTGAGAAACCTTTCATTTTAGCTCTAGGGACCAAGATGAATGCAAAAGAATACAGCAAAGGTATGTCCCTTCAATACTTATTATACTTATCTATCATAGGTTGAATCATAGGTCTGAGGTGGCCATCATTAGCATAATTGTTCAGGTGTATAGAAATCTTAACAAGATAATGAATCATAAGAGGTGATGTAGGATAGTAAACACTAGATAATGCAACTGTAGCATCATAGAACAATTCAAGAAACTTGAACACTTTTTCAGCAATAGCCCAATGTTCCTCAGTAAGCAACAAACCTTCTTCAGTTCTAGGATAGTTGGCATGAATGAAAGTAGTGAAAGGTTCTTTATGAGGAAACAAATGCTTAAGCATCAAATATGTGGAGTTCCAGCTGATGTCCATGTCCAAATGAAATTTTCTAGGCCTGATCCCAGTTGCAAGGCATAATCTTTTTTATGCAGCAATCCTCTGGTTAGATGAGTTCAAAAAAGATATAGCAGTTCTAAATGCCTCAAGCAAAGGCTTAAGAAACTCAAGTGCCTCCTTAACAATCAGGTTAATAATATGGCATGCACAACGTTGATGCAAGAACATAGAACTTACAGCACTTTCTTCAAGTGGTTTTTCAATTTGTGCTTCATTTGGATCCTCAGGAGGAGCCTCAATACCCAGATAATGAGACAGTATAGGTCGAAGCTTATGCATGGCAGAAACATTAGATGCAGCATTGCCTAAAGTAACAACAAGCACTTTCTCAAGCACACCATACTCAGCAACAACAGAAGCAACTCTTTGGCTTTGCCAGACCATATATCAGAGGTAAGGTACACACAATTAACAGAATCAGAGGACAGTAACTGAACAAGCTTACTCTTTCTCTCAGCAAATAGTTTGGCTAAGTCTCTAGTTGTGGTTTGTGTAGAGACAGCAACAAACTTAGGATTATGAGCATTTCTAATGTAATCCTCAAATGCATCACATTCACCCATACTGATAAGAACATCTACCCAAGAAAGGAATCAACACAATTCAGTACGAGCACGCATAGGACAGTAATCCCAACTACGCATAGAACCATTAGCATTAAAAGAGATCTGAGACTGACTATAGCCCCTAATTTTCTCCCTTCTCTTAACACATTTATCCCTGTGACGACGGAGGTGGCCAGTGCCACCTGCAGATCTACCAGAGTACTCCTTTTTGCAATGGATGCAGACAACGCCATACCTGATCTGCTTACCTTTGGGACCGGTTTTGAAGAGCTTCTTGAAATCTTGCCACACATCAGAGGTGTTAGGCTATGATACCTGGTGGTCGTCGTTCTCAGCGCCTTGGTCATCTCCACCACCTTCACCTTTTGCATCATCAATGTCGATCGGATCATCTGCTCCTCCATCTCCACCTCCAGCGTCTCGGTTGAAGAGCTCTTCTAACTCTTCATCGCCCATGTCGTCGTCATCTGAGTTTCCAGTGAGGTCCCACATCCTCTCCATCTCTTCATACATAGCAGTGGCACTAGCCTCCACCATGTCATCAGAGACAGAGGGGGGGCCGGGCCGGTGTCATCCTCAAATGGCTGCCAAGAGGAAGAACAAAGATGACAAGAAAAGAACAAGTCAGACGCAGAGCTATAGAAGAAGAGAAGAAGAAGAACTATGAGGTTAGGTTAGGATTTGTTACCTCGCAGTCGCCGGTGAAGGAGAAGGAGTAGCAGCTCCAAGCAGCAGCGGATCAGCAGATCTGCAGAAAATGAAGCAAGAATCAGAGGATTGTGTGGATAAAGGATGAGAAGAGGTGAGGCACTCTGAGGTGGGGATCTTACCTACTTCTTCGGAGCTTCGGTGACTGCGACTCTGCTACTGCCGCTGCCGGAGGGCGAAATGAACAGTTGGGGATAACAGCGAACCACCGTCGCCGTCGCCCCTGCTCGCCCCCCTTTGCCACGGTTGACGGCTGACGGAGATGCAGAGAGTAGAGGAGACGAAGAGGGAGAGGCGATTCGCAGCGGCGGCCAGAGAAGGAAAAATGATTTAGAGTTCAGGGGGGAGAGGCCGGAGACGGGGCTTATATACATGTGTTTACAATGGTCGAAAACCAATGACTAGATTTCATTAGGGTTCGGGATCTGACGGCTGGCGAGGGTCGATGCCGTGCCGATGGCGGGCCAGGCCATTTTTCGTGTCATGCCGCGTGTCGGCCCATGGGCCGAATGTGCGGCCCCGGCATGGGCACGGCACCAGGCCGTGCCAGGCACGGGCACGGGGCATGCGGGCCTGCGCTGTGCTCGGGCCGTGCTTCTTCGGGCCGTGCCCGTTCCGGCCTAGCGAGCCTGGCCCATCTAGAAAACTATAGGTACCGGCGCGGAGAAGTGGTTGTCATCGATCTAGGCAACACCAACTCTTGCGTCGCTGGCTACACCGGCTCCGGCAAAACGATCGACGACAACACCATGTTCCAATTCTACATCCCCTCCTGTGTTGCCTTCACCGAAAATGGCTGCCCTCGTCGGCCAGGCCGCCAAGAACCACGCCGCCGCCGATCATGAGGCCGCCATCTTCGGCATCAAACGCTTGCTTGGGCTAAGGTATCATTTCACTATAAAAATAAAAATAATACATATACATACTAGCTAAGTGATATAATTGTTGTCTCCATGCTAAGTGTACCATCGTTTGATCTGGCAATAGGCGAAACCGCTGGTACGACGAGGACATCGTGCAGGGAGCCATCCAGCGCGTGCCGTACAAGATCAGTACAAGAGACTACGACATGACGATCATCCAAGTGACGGCCAATGATGGTTCATCCATCAAGCAGCTAGAGTTCAGCGAGGTCGCGGCCATGGTAGTGGCTGAGCTCAAGCTCAAGGCCGAGGAGTACCTCGGCCGCACGGTCGAGTATGCCGTCATGACCGTCCCACAGCATTTCGCTGACGCGCACAGGGTTCGGCCGAGTACGCCGGCAAGATGGCCGGGCTGGACGTCGTGGACTACTTTGCCAAACGGATCAAGGTGAAGCACGGAGTGGATATCAGTCAGGATCGGATTGGTCTCAAAATATTGAGAGCGGCATGTGAGAATGGCAAGAAGGCATTGAGCAGTCAAGATCATGTCCAGGTGACTGTTGAGTCTCTCGTTGATGGTATCAATTTCTCCGAGCCGCTCTCACGGTCGAATTTGAGCAACTGAATGACGATCTCTTTCGCAAAGTCATGGACATGGTGGAAACAGCCATGGTGAACAAAGCTGGAATGAAGAGGAGCAAGAGCAAGATCAATGAGATTGTTCTCATCGGTGGGAGTGCCATGATACCTAGGATTCAAAGCCTCGTCAAGGACTACTTCAACGAGAGGGAGCCAAACATACTTGTGAAACCGGATGAAGCGATGGCTCTTGGGGCTGCAATTTATGTCCATTCCCCTTAGTGACTTCATTACGTTTGCAATAGTTGAGGTTTTGTTGTTAGTTCTTTTAGGGATCGATACACTTTATAGTAGTGTGCTTACATGGATTATAAATTGTGTATAAGTAACTAGAAGTGATGTGAGGTACATGATATTCTTTTACAAACCTTTTTTAATCCCAGATAATATGATCTTTAGATTCGTGTGACATGGAATTTTGAGCCATTTAATATGGCCACTCCATAAGAACTTTTGGCTAACGAAACTCTTGTTCTATACTCTAGGATGGGTAAACTGGCCAATTCCTTTGGAAAAACATGGAATTGCCCATATCTGAACAATCTACCTTAGCAGCCATCACCTGTCAAATGTCGAGTGGTTGCCACCCCCGATTGAGAGAGATGCATAGTGGTCGTGGGCTCTATGGACCATAGCGAATATAGAATAAGGACTTCAATCAACTCATGAGAGATGGCAAGGATACCGAAAACCTAGGGACTTGTGTACTTCAAAATTTATTTGGACATTTGTTTTTTTTAGATAACTTGGATAAGGTTTGTTTTGGTTCGGATTCCATCCCAAATGTGATCTAGCGAAGTCCAAAATCCGTTGGAGAGCAATTCAAAAGGTAGTGTCCACTGCATGTCTTTGGACTTTAGAGAATGGTGCAAAAAAATTTTGACTTTAGGTTTTCATTGTGGGTCCTATATGTTAATTGTGTCATTTCAAACAAATTTCATATGATTTCACTGAAATGTTAAGGTATAAACACGAGATTTTGAATTTCAGGATTTGGTTTGTGTTGTGGGATATAGCAACATCATTCTACACAAAACAGTTGTTGTCAATTTTGTTATACTAAGTCATCTTAAAAATTAGATTTAAAAAAAGTCATCTTAAAAAATTTCAGTCAATTTTGATAAAATTTTAATACGTGACAACTGGATTTTATTCAATGATTCAGCTTTAGATTTGTGATCTAACATAGAGACATACTATTCTTGCTATTATTGGATCATCTTAGACTTAAAAGTAATGGACTAGATGAGACTGAAAATTAGTGGTTTTATATTGATTTGGATTCATTTTTTCTTAGATTTTAATTTCAAATCTCTATGTGAATTTGGATGCCTATAACGATGAGGCCAAGCAGGAGATTCAGCCATGGATGTTCTGATGCATTGGAGTTGGAGGACCTGACTCCAATGTGGCAATCTGCCAGCATGTATAACTGGGGAGATTTGGCACTACAGTGTGCATGGATGATATTTTTGGTTGGAATAAAACAGCATAAGCCATGGAATTGAGATATTTTTACTTTTGATGAGGATTTTGTTGAAGTATGTGTGATGGATTGTAGTTTTGTACTCCTCGTCGGTCCTAAAAATAAATTCATTTTATTGTGTTAAATCAAATTGACCAAGTTTATAATAAATACCAATATTTATTTGTGTTATTAATGTTAAGTGCTTAAATTCATCATGAAATGTATGCATTATCATAGTACGCATATTTGGTGCTATAACAACATTCTAAGATAATCTTGCAATGAATGATGATTTGTCCCGGGGCAAACTAGCTAGAATGACTTTTTCAAGATAGGGATAATTTGAAGATTTTTCTCGGCCGTCTAACCAGATCCGATCAAGTGCCACACGAATGACGAGTCCATCGATCGGGTTATCCGAATCGAGTCGTCATCGAACTCGATATCGAATCCAATTAATCCGGCCGATCTCACATGCATAATCTGTCTTATCTCCCACAACTGAAAAAAACAAAGAGTGGACACTTTTGGTGTGACAATTATTTGGTTCTGCCATTCGTCTGCCTAATTAAGCCTCCCTCCATGCGATCCAAAAAAAAAGGAAAGAAAAAATCTCTCTCCCACAAATAAAAAAAGAGATTAAGATTGCCTAATTGTGTGTGTGATCCTCAATTAATCCCATGACTAATCCCGTTGATTGCGGCTAATAAAGGAAAGAAAGATCCCGCGATAGAAAAGAGGTCACGTTGAACGCGGCCGTGACTGCCTACGTACTCGGCCACCATGACTCCTCGCTCCACTCCCGTCGGCGGCATCGCTCCCTCTCTTGCCCGTGCTGGCCAGCTCCATCATCGACGTGCAGACTGTCTCTCCTCATCACCTCGATCTCGCAAACTGTGAAGCCAGGCAGGGCGTCGTTGGGGCAGCTTCAGGATGTCCAATGAAGATCGCCCACGCCATAACTCGTTTGCTCGCTCGCACGCTTGTACGTACGGCGATCCACGAGATCCACTGCTGCACTGCTGCCGACGCTCCTCGCTGAGGCCGTCGCCCGCCGACCGCGCCTGTTCTTCTTCAAGGAAGCGGCGACGCCCTAATCTCTAGGAGTTCATCTAGGACAGCCATCCGGAATCATTGCTTTGATGAGTGTCTGTCTTCTCGTGCTCAAATCCTTCTCATCTCTCGTGCGTGCTAGGAACACATTCCTGGCCTGTTTTATGCGTTGTTTGTCGGACAGTGAACAGTGGTAGACAAAGCCCTGATCCTACATAGTTTTTTGGTTGCCCTTAATCACGGTTCCTTTTTCTAGTTTCTTTGCTGTGATCTTAATCTGTTAGTCCCAAGAAACAAATTAGTTATTTGAATTAGATGTTTTTTCTGAAACTTGAATTAGATGTTGCTAGCGGCCAATGATCAGCAATCGAAACATACAGCAAAGGCATTTAGATTAATTTTTAGGTTTATTTCAATTCTAATTTAAAGCTACATGTTCCTAATCATCATTAGCTAACCGAAACACTACCATAAGATGGACGCGGCATATTTCAGATGATGCAAATTTTGTTTAACATTTTCCTGTTGTAATGCAAATTTCTTTTACTGTATCCTACCGCGCTTTGCACCATATCAGACTTGCATCACCCAGGGCCAGCTAATCAGGTAATCCTTCGTTGATCTTAGAGTCATATTCTTCATGTATTGACGGTAGATGCAACCATATAAATATCAATAGACCAGGTCATTACTGAATCATTGCACATCGCCCTTGCCTGTTGCCTCCAAACAAAGAAAACTAATATACAGTCAATTGATTACTATGCATGTGAACCTTTTCCTTCACCTCTTGCAGACCTATCTAATTTTGCATGACAAGTAAATAAGTATACATTTTGTTATTATGTTTATAGATAGATGCACCTCGCCTGTGTGTTTATTACTCCTGAAAAATCAATCTTACATAATGAATAGATGTACTGCTGGTCAACCACAATTACTCTAGCACTGTCTGACTACTACTGAACTCTCTAACTTTACGAAGACCTGCATATGGTCATACTAGGCGAGTGTAGTTGTTTAGCTGCTTGCATGCTAACTGAAAACTATGGGTATGGAGATGGCACATGCAAGCAGAACAAAAAAAAACTATGCATGGGAGCTCTCGTTTTGAAGCTGACAGACTGCGTTGGGAACTGAGTTGGGGTTTGGATTTAGATAATGATTTGCTGTAAACCAACTCTCATTTGGTGATCTTTCAACTTCACTGTGATTTTCTGATACATAACCTCTCTCTGTTATACTGCCGATCTGTGATCCTCCCAAAACCCATACTATCACCTAAAAATCATCTGTTTGACCCAGCAACCCACTTTTACTTTTTATAATATATGTAGTGCATGACTAAGAAACTGACTTTTACTTAGAACTTGCAGTTAACTGGAAGTTATAAGAGAAAAGACACTCTGTACCAAACAATTGACTGAAACATGCAGTTAGCTGAAACTTGTAAAATGTGACTTGACTTAATCTGACAAAAGAGCAGGGAACTCTAATGCAGCAAACTGCAAGAGTCGTTAACAAATGATTGTAGCAACTCTACCGCAGTTTACTTAAAAACTGTACTATAGGATCTCCGACAACACATAAGAGTGAAAAACACAATGGAAAAGAAACTAAAAAGAAGCTAGCCTATATAGCAGACAACAACACTATACTGCTATAGCATGTCCGACAAAATACCGAAGTATAATGATTAACCCTACCTAAAGCTGAGGCATGTGTTCGGCTTCAGGTTCAGTAAACCGCACTTTATTCACTACTGGATTCGGGTTCTTTGCCGAGTGTCCGAGACACTCGGCAAAGGCCGAATAACACTTGGCAAAGGCTTTGCCGAGTGCGGCTCTCGGCAAAGCCCAGTCGGCAAAGAAAGTGTCGGCAAAGGAGTCTTTGCCGAGTGCCACCTGGCAAGCACTCGGCAAAGGCTTTGCCGAGTGTCCTAGACACTCGGCAAAAGTCCGAAATAAAAAATCCGAAAAAACCCGAAAATAATAGAAAAAAAATTTAAATCTGAGGGGGACCCACCGCCATGCAAGTCGCGGCATTTTTCGCGCGAAAATCGCGCGCTTCGCGTCCGGTGGGATTCGAACTCGTGACCTCTCTCTCGCGTGTCTTCTGCCTTAACCACTGCACTACTCTGTCACATATGTCTATAACTAGTTTCATTTCCTCATATTCTATACTAAACCGAGAGTAATTAGCTTGTTTAAGGGCCTAAATGAATTCAAATCCAAAAGTGGTCAACTATAATATTTCATAATTTTTCGAGATCTACACTTTTCGTTTAGGAAGTTTTTTCATCCGAGGTCTTTTACGAAATTTGAATTTCAAATTTAAGATATTCACATATGGCTTTAGCATGGTAAGATGAACTCAAATAAAAAAGTTATCAACTATAAAGTTTCATAACTTTTCGATATCTACAAACTTTGTTTTGGATATTTTTTCATCCAAGGTCGTTTACGAAATTTGAATTTTGAATTTTGAAATTCACGCGTAGGTTTAGCATGGCAAGATGAACTCAAATGAAAAAAAAATTAAACTATAACATTTCATAACTTATTAAGATCTATAAACATTATTTTGGTTGTTTGATCATTTGTTCATCCGATGTGGTGGTTCTAACATAGTTCACAATTCTTACGAAACTATTAGTGAGATGTAGGTTTTATAAACAACATTACTATCGATTTATGAAATGAAAAAATGACCAATATAAACTTTGTAGATCCTAAAAAGTTATACAACTTTGTAGTAAAATTTTTTTTTCATTTGAGTTCATTTAGTGCCTCGAAAATGTAAATTGAAAATATCTTTGCCGAGTGCCAACAGGAAGACACTCGGCAAAGAGCTCTTTGCCGAGTGCCGGTGACGTGGCACTCGGCAAAGAGCTCTTTGCCGAGTGCGAAGTCTGACACTCGGCAAAGATTTTCTTTACCGAGTGCCCGAGATTTAGCACTCGGCAAAGAATATTACACTCGGCAAAGTCACGATGTCCGGTAGTGATTTGTAGATTCTATTTAATTTTTTCTTTATCTTGAAACTTTGTATTTAGACAATAAAGTCACATACAGTCATATGGTAGTCTTCTTATCATTTGCAAACCAGAATTTACTTTTTGACTAACAATCAATTGTCTTCTTGTCAAACACAAGATTATTCCACTCTGATATCACTATTTTGCAATCTTCTATAGGAACCAGAGTTTTCCTCTTGACAGGTCCAAGCATCAAAGAAGTTGCGAAGCTTTCCGATGGGTTGTTCATTTGTCCCAGGTAAAGTTTGCAAATTTTGTTTGTGACTACTTTTTAGAATCTGTATGTCCCATATGCATTCAAACTACTTTTTACAGATGCATAATTGGCATGATTCTTTTTTACTTTTCTACGTGTATTGTCATCGAGAATATTGTTAACAGTACACAGGTTTACTCTTGAAGTTTCAGCAAATATCAAGATCTCTGCTCCGGTACACTATTTTTAGCCCAAATATATGTGCATTAGTTATTACCATGCATGAAGCTTAGAGTTACTATTCAGGTTAAGAAAAGCAGTAGTTCTGCACTCTGAAGTTGAGAGAGTAATGGCTAACTAATAGTTCATAGATTTTCAGTAGTGGATTCAGAAACAAATAGCTGCAGTGAGCCACAGTGCAAATATATTGTGGATTCATCTCTTCTGAAACTAATTTTTAGTTCTTAGATTTTTAGTATGGTTTGCAATATTTGTTATACATAGCTTAGACTTTAACTAACCAATTTGATCATGTAATTGCAGATTAAGCAGAGGAGACCAATTTTCCTTCTGGTCCACCTCAACTGGAAAGGTATTTTTTGAATTGCACGCACTATTGATTTCCATATGCCGTTTTGTCAACCTCTCTTAACTTATTAGTACAATTCAATAATAGTGGGATAGGTTTTTATAGGCAGTGTTGATGGACACGCCAAGTTTAATCTGTGATCAAGTGAGTACCTCTCGATGACCTTACATACAACAAATGGAGGTATATAAACTTTTACAACATCTCTACATGGTCTATGTTCATATGTTTGCAACTCCTCAGCAAAATTCATTGAATGAAATCATGACCGACCAGGGTTGGTGCCACTAGATGGGGATCCTAAAGAGAAGAAGAGGCAGAGGGAGAGGGAACACTATGTTGAAATGTCTAATAAAAAGAGGTGTGAAAGAAACAAAAAATGTTGTGAGAGATATAAGATAAATAGCCAAGGTTGTGTTGATCTTGATAACAATATATTCAATAGGTACGGTGTTATTGTTGAGTATCACTCTCATTATCAATCAAATTATAATAGTAACTACTCATACTATGTTTCAAGTTGCTGGTGGGAATACAACAAATGAAACAGATGAAAATAGTTACCGGTTCCATTTGCACTCAACCTATACTAATATGTCAGGTAACTTATTCTGTTAATTAGTATTGTATGCTGCGGTGACTACAATTATAATGGTGACATACTTTACTGTTTTATACATTATCTTTAGAAAAATCACGGAAAAATCTATACAATATAGTTTATGAGCCTGCGACACCGTGATCTATGTGACAGTGTTAATTTCACACACTTTGTTTATTTATATTAAATGTCACTTTAATGTCGTTATTAATTTTATAATACTGTTATCTTATCATGCGATCTATGTGTTTTTATATAAAAATTTATCAACTCGTAGCAACGCACGGGCATAATACTGGTACTTATATAAACAGCAAACTCCTCTCTCCACGGCACACGTGTAGCTAGTCAGAGGTACGTTACGTCTCTGTTTGTTGGCTGTTGCATTCTTGCAATGGCGGGCTATTGCGGCGGCGTCAGGCCTTACAAGCTGCTGCTGCTGCTGCTTGTTGTATGCTTGCTTGGTGCGTCAGGGCTAGATTTTCCCCAGTATCACCACGCTAGCACGCACAGCAGCACCTTGAATCGCTATACGTATTATGACCCTGAAGCGGTGATCGCCATCGACCTTGGCAACAGCAACTCTTGCGTCGCCGGCTACACCCGCGGCGTCCCCGTCGAGACGGAGACCATGTTTCGCGTCTGCGTCCCGTCCTGGGTCGCCTTCCCTGACGACGGCAGCGTCCTCGTCGGCGAGGCCGCCAAGAACCACGCCGACACCCACCCCGAGGCCGCCATCTTCGGTTTCAAGCGCATGCTCGGCCTAAGGTACGAAGACGACACCGTGCAGAGACTCATCCAGCATGTGCCGTACAAGATCGGTTCAACAAGATACGGCATCGATCGGGCCGGCCATCCAATTGGACACCAAGAACGGTGACGATGCATCAGTCAACAAGGAGCTCTTCGTCCAGGAGATCGCAACCATGGTCGTCGACGACCTGAGGAAGAAGGCCGAGGACCACCTCGGCGTCCGAACGGTGAGGGACGCCCTCATCGTCGTTCCGGAGCACTCCAACAACTACACGTCGACGCAGGAGGCCAGGGACGCCGGCAGGATGGCAGGACTGGACGTCCTGGGCACGGTCACGGAACCCATCGCGGCAGCCGTCACCTATGGTCTTGGTGAGAAGCTGCGGGAGGACGGCAACGCGCTTGTCCTCCACGTCGGCGGCGGCACGACTGAAGCCAGCGTCGTGACGCTTACGGATGACGGTTATTTTGATGTCCTTGCTTATCGGCACGATCCTTTCCTCGGAGGAGATGATTTCGATCGCAGTGTTGTGGACTACTTCGTCGATCAAGCACGTCAAGGATGTCAGCCAGGACAGGGTTGCTCTCAGGAAACTGGGCTTGGCGTGTGAGCGTGCAAAGAAGGCGTTGAGCAGCCAAGATCATGCCCAGGTGAGCGTCGAATCTCTATTCAGCGACGACATGGATTTCTCGGAGTCGTTGTCACGATCAACCTTTCAGAAATTGAATGGTGATCTGTTCTGGAAAGTCATTGTCTTGGTGCACTCGGCCATGGTAGAGTCTGAGCTTGAGAGAAGCAAAATAGATGAGATTATTCTTGTTGGTGGAAGCACCATGATCCCAAAGATTCAAAGACTTGTCAAGAATTACTTCAGTGGGAAGGAGCCAAGCATAAGGGTGAAACCAGATGAAGCGGTTGCTCTTGGAGCAGCAGTTAAAATCCATTCTTTAAAATACAGGAGGTTTGAATCCTTGGATTTGCCTCAGATATAGATTATGAAGCTATTAATTCTTAATTATTAGCCTAGCAAATCCTGATCCGATGGATTATTAGGAGATGTACTATATAGGTTATATTGTAGGAGACTGATTTTTGCACACTCCTCTATGGTGTACTCTATGCATGCCTTTCAAGACATAAATCCCATATGTTTACAGCAAGATCTCCAATGTGTTTCAACATTTTCCAAATTATCTTGCAGGATATTGGATTATTTGATCAAATGATCTTTATTTGTTTTGCAAAGTTTCATAGTAGTGTCTTAAATCTCTAGCTATGGTATTCATCGAAGGGCCTCTTCAATATAGCAAAGATAAATGAGAGCTTTGCTCCTAGCCGGCTAGGCGTGACCTTAGAGCTTGCCAACTTGTGTGACAACCTAGGAAGGTTTGTAACCTTTGATTGTAGCTAAGAAATCACCCATCACTTCAAGAGTTCACTCTCTTGATTTGAGAACTAGAGAAAGGTAACCCTTTATGGTGAGGCCAAGCCTTTTGTGGCTTCCTCAACAACATAAACTTAGGCAAGCGTTGGTGGCGAGTTGAACCACCAGATAAATCCTTGTGTCACCTTGCGCTTGATTTACTTTCATTGTATTTCATATTGTTGTTGAGAAGCTATTAGGGTTTATGGTCGATCTACATGTCTAGGCTTGCTACTATATATTTAACTCTCGATCTATGATATATTAGATGAATTCCCCGCGCAGTGCCGCGAGAATTTTTTGAAATGGTCTCTTGGGAACCTTTAGATTCTATTATAAAGGATGTGAAAATATATAGCTATTGTGAAAAATAGTTTCATCCATTTGAGAATATTAGTTGATCATATATATATATAGACCATGAGATGAAGTTTGAAATCCGGAACAAATATAATTAAATATTCAATTAGACTCTACTGAGGATAGAAAATTAAAACAAAAAAATCTCATGAAAGAAACTTGCCAGGAGTAAGCAGCTATGTGCCACAGCGGATGGCGCCCCACTCACCATGGTCACGAAGCATGCAAGTAGGTGCCATGGCCATGGGGATTAAGTGGAACCTTAAGGTCAGCTACGTGTTGCAGGGGAAGGCATCCCACTCGCCATGGCCACAAAGGATGCATGTACAACACCATGGCCATGGAGATGAGTGGAAGCTTCCTTGCCGTTGCCGGCCAGACGTGGAAGGCCAAGGTGTGAACACTACTTCTTGGAGTCATGGCTTGGGGATGAGTTGCTGCACAACCATGCAATGAGCTATATATGAACCGTGAACAAAATGGAGAGACGCAACCTCTCCTATTCTTGGTTAGAACAATACACTGGTGGTGGAAGAGGAAGAGATGAGCAATAACAGTTACTTAGGTCTTAATGCTTATTTTTTGATAAACTTCTTAGGCCTTAATGCTTTGTGCAGTGTTGAGTAAATGGAAAATTAGTGGTGATGGCTCGAAGGAAGTGGATGTTGATATGGCTTAAGGAGAGGCTAGAGAAATAAATTAGTGGATTTTATCTTTATAGGAGTTTAAGATTCATACAACAAGCTTATTCAAGTGATATTTTCATTACCTTGTTGGTTAGTTTTTAAACTGCGTTACTTTTCCTACGCAGGTGCTGCAGTGCCACACCCTTAATCTGACATCATATCGAGTTGAATTTTTACAGGCCTATTCACCCCCTCTAGGGCCCATTCCTCTTCCAGGAGATCCTATTCATCCCCTATATATGCTTAACCGCAGAAGTATGGAAGTTGCAAGTGGATCGCGGGCCGCCGTCGAATCAAAAGATGGTGAGGTGCAAATCGAGGACCTTGGTAGCAGCAACAAGCTGACATGTCGACAGCTGATGATGCTACGGTGAAGGAATACAAGATTACCGATCCCAAGATCGAAAAGCTATCGAGACCTCAAAAAGAGAAGCAAGAGAAAGAAGAAAAAAAGTAGCAATGGCTCGATGAGAAGAGTGAAAAAGAAGCAAGAAAAATAAAAAAGAAGAAAGAGCCAAGAGAAGGACAATAAGGGCTCAAGCTAAGAAGAGTGAAGAGAAGGATGGGTATGATGCATCGTCCAGAGAGCTCTCTAGTAGCTCAGATGATGGTAATGATGATGTGTCATATCATGTTTTCATCAATTCTGCAGTGCATAAGTATTTTTTTAGCAAGTCATCTGAAGGGTGCTCAACGCCAAAATCAGCAGACATTTTTTTTTGAGGGAACAAAATTAGCAGCCATTGTTTTTTTAGGGGAAAAAAATGAGCAGCCACTTGTGCAGGGCGGATTTGGTCCTAGGAGCACGGCCCAAGGAGTGGCCCAAAATTCTAAGCTTTCCTGATCAAATTCTAAGCTTTGGTCCAAGTGCTGTAGTCTTCTGGCCCATCATAGACAGGACAGAGGTCCGACTCCCCGACCTTCTCTTCGTTACCCTAGCCGGCGGCCGCCGTCCGCCGTCGGTACTCCCTCCCGCCGGACCTCCACCAGTCCACCCCGCAGGGCGCACGCCGTAGCTGCACCGGCCGAGCAGGCGCGGTGACCCTGTGCCGGCAGCGGCAAAGGCAGCGCAGGCCAGCATCTTGGCTCCCCGTGGCCGCGTGAGTAGGCATAAGCCTGCAGGCAGCACGCACGCCGCCGCCAAGCTGCCAAGCAGGTGGCTCTGTGTTGCCTGATTGGGTGATTGCCTCTGTTCCTTGTAGTGGCCGATTGCAAACTTGCAATATAGAAGAGTACCGGCTGAGGCTTGGTATTATTGGACTACTGGTAATTCGCCATTCCCATTCTCAAATTTTAAGGTATTTGTACCGGCTGCGTTGTCTCTGTTCCTTGCCAAGCAGGTGATCGATGAGTAATTGATTGTGCCAAGTAGAGTTGATCAATACATTTAAATCCTTGTTTCTCCTGTTACTATGCCAATTATCCAACCATTAGTTAGGTTTATTTAATCACCTTCATGTTTCCATCAGTTATGTTGTGGATTCAAGTATGAAGTTAAAATATCATCTAAATTTATGCATTTACGAGCTAGTTTTTTTATCATTCGGTATTAGACCCTGTATGAGTGGTATATTTACCCGATACTGATGGTACATATGTTTTGATAGTGGCTTTAGGCTTCAAAATTGACGAGCTCCGCCATTGATAGATGGCATCTCCAAATTTGAGTAATGATAGTGCTAGTGCAGGATTTGTGAGCACAACAGACATTAAGACTCCAGGGATCATCTATTTATTAATTTCCTGAATTTGAGACACCACTTGTAGCTGGCATCTCCAAATTTGAGTATCGCTAGTGCTAGTGCAGGATCTGTGAGCACAATAGACATTAAGGCTCCAGGATCATGCTATTTATTAATTTCATGAATTTGAGACGCCACTTGTAGATTGCATCTCCAAATTTGAGTAATGCTAGTGTAGTGCTATGTTTCATGTTTGTCAATTTCTCATACTATGGACTTATGTGAACTCAATGAACTCTGCTACTCTAATATGGACTTGTTCTTTGTGAATTTGATATTTTGATGTATCACTATAATTTATGAAGTATCCAATGTGCACTATGAACTTATGAAGTTATGTGTTGAAATTTTAATATGCATTATTGTTTATTTATATTTTAAAATACTAAAACATATCTGCACTATCATTTTTTTAGAAATTGCCATATCCGCTTATCTGTGTCCTTCTGATACTGATGTATCCGTATCTGTGATGCATAGGTGAACACTCCCTGCACTGTGCTTTCCTCACCACCGCCAGAAACTCAGCCCGTCTCTCAAGTTCTCTATCCATAGTATGGCTCTCATGTGCGCCACCCATGCGCGCCACTTCCTCCTTGCTGGCCCCGCGAGGTCTTTCCACGCCCAGCCCTACCAAGGTACGCCCTCCCGGCCTCCATCACAAATCCCATGCTGCTTCTTTTTGTGACTGGAGTCAGATACTTCCTTCTGGGGCACAGCCAAGGTCGGCGTGGTGGAGTTTCTGAACAGTGTCGGCAAGGGGGTGGAGGCGCACGCCATGAAGCTGGAGGAGGCTGTGGGTGGCGACCTCCAGAGGCTCCTCGAGACCCGCATGCTGCGACTCAAGAAGCTCGGCATCCCCTGCAAGCATGAAAGGCTCTGATTTCTCTTCTTGTGCTACCTATAGTCTATAATCTACAAGCGAGTTGCTGATGTTGTAGTGACTTGTTTGCTTAGCATTTTGTCATGGAAATATTGGGATTGATCATATTTTGTTGTATATAAGGCTGTGTGGTTGCTGTATGATTATTGAATTGTTGCATCCACTCTGAGTCTGTAGATTCTTGCCAAATGTTAGTGAGGAGAGTTGCTGAGGTGTTTTTTTTTGGTTGACATACGAATTACTTCTCTCCATATAGCTAGGTTGCTTAACATGTGAGGCAGTTTGCATGTTTATAGTTGAACTTAACATGCTTTTAGGACAAATTAGCCAATCATAATTTCTAGCGATTATTTTGTTCCAGTAGTATCCCTTTGGTTGTATTATATCCTACGTCTAGCGAGGGGTCACGAAAGCTGAAAAACTCTAATGAAAAACGAAGCTAATGGGATATTTTTCTTCTGAGCGATTTTTGGGCCAGTTGGTGTTAAAACAATTACTAGAAACTAGGCCATACTTTTAGCTGCAACCTATCACTTTGTTGTATAAGCCTGTCAGTTAAGCTATCACTTGTCTAGTTCATTTCCTAGTTACTGTAATGTCCTTGAGCTTGTCGAGGAGCCAAGGAGCGTAGTTTTATCTACTTTAGCACTTTATGATATATGCTGTAGGAATATGCTCTAGGAGCATCTTGTATTCCAAGCAAACCTTTTGGCTATATAATAAAGCAAACTCCCAAGGGTCATGGTGCCTTTGGCTTGTCCAAATCCTGTATCTATTGCCAACAATTGGCATCGGAGCTAGGTTACCAGAGAGCCCAAGTTATCCCTTTTCCTACCTACCCCTGTTCTTGCTCCTGCCATGGCTACTTCCGTCGAGCGCGCCGCCGTCGCCGCCAAGACCGTCAGGGACGGTGCCGAGGATTCTGATGAGGCGCAGGGCGACCTCAACACTTGAAGGCAGCGGAGGAAGCTGTAGCAGCAGCGATCCAGCGGCGCGGGACGCGGCCAAGGCGGCGGAGGCTGCCGCCACGATGACGCGGGAGCTGCGCGCGAAGATCGCGGAGGAGGAGAGGCAGAGGGCAGCGGGTTGAAGAAGGAGGAAGAGAGGCTGCACGGAGGGTCGCCCGGGAGGTCTAGGAGCACTCGCCGCAGGCGGTCTCCGTCCCCGCCGCCACGCCGTCGCGGGCACTGCGGCGGGCACCACCAGTCACCAGAGCCGCGGGTCGTGTACCACGACTCTGGCAGCGGGATTGCGTGGCCGATGCTGGACAAGACGAACTACCACGAGTGGTCCCATACCATGAAGCTGCGGATGCAAACTCGCAACTTGTGGGACGCTGTCGAGGGGCTTCCGGTCTCGTTCTGAGAAGATCGGTGGGCGATGGAGGTGATCGTTGCCGCTGTGCCCAAGGAGATGGGCATTCCCCTCATCGACAAGCAAACCGCGAAGGAGGCGTGGGACGTCATGGCTGTAGCAAGGATCGGGGTGGACAGAGTCCGCCGCACGACGATGCAGCACCTTCGCCGCGACTGGGAGAACATCGGCATGAGGCCGGGCGAGCAGGTTGAGGACTACGCGCTTTGGCTTCAGGCTCTGCATCAGTAGCTGGTCATCCATGGCTGCCGCGACATCGACGAGCAGCAAGTTGTGGAGAAGTACCTCCGCACGGTGCCGACGAAGTACGCCCAGATCGTCGTCGCCATCGAGCAATTCCTCGACTTTGATGCACTCACGCTCGAGGAGGTGACCGGGAGGCTCAAGGCGGTCGACGAACGGGAGCAGCAAGCGCCTACGGAGCCGATCTCCTTCGGCGGCAAGCTGATGCACACGGAGGAGCAGTGGAAGGCGCGCTGGAAGAAGGAGGAGAAGGACGCGGACGACTTCGGCGGCTCAAGCTCCAAGAACCAGCGTGGCGGAGGCAAGAAGCAGAGAGGCCGCGGTGGCTGCCGCGGCGAAGGCCGTGGCGACGGTCATGGCGGCGGCCGTGATGGGTACGACCCCGCCGCCGACGATCGCGGGCCGGACACATGCCTTAGCTGTGGCCTGGAGGGCCACTGGGCACGAGACTGCCAACAGCCGCGTCGCGAGCGAGGCGACCGCGGCGGTGGCGGCGGTGGTGGCCGTGGTGGCCATCGCGGTGTAGGCCACGGAGGAGATCAGCGCGGTGGGCAGCGCGGAGGTGGAAGACAAGGAGGTCGTGCCCAATATGCCGAGGCGGAAGAAGAGGACGGCGCTCTGTTCCTGGCACATGGCTTCGTCGATCTCGACGAGAGCTCACCGGCGTACACCTTCGCCGCCCAAGATGTGACCTTGGAGGAACCACGCGCTCGAGCCGACCCTCGGGTTTGACCCCTCGACACCGACACGCGAGCTCAGGACCTCGACATCGGCCCTCGAGCTCGACCCCTCGTGCTCGACCCTTGAGCTCGACCCCTCACGCTTGACCCTCGAGCTCGACCCCTCGCGCTCGACCCCTCGACACCGACCCTCGAGCTCAGGCCCTCGACATCAACGTGCCTCATGCTCGGGCCTACCTCGACGTCGACGGAGATGAGGAAAAGATCGGAGGATGGTACCTCGACAGCGGCGCCACGCACCACATGACGGGTCGCCGTGAGCTCTTCGCTGACCTGAACACCGACGTCCACGGTACAGTGCGTTTCGGGGACGAGTCCAAGGTGGACATCCGTGGCGTCGGCTCCATCGTGTTCGAGGGCAAGACCGGCGAGCATCGCGTCCTTCAAGGCGTATACTACATCCCTGCCCTGAAGAACTCGATCATGAGTCTTGGGCAGCTGGACGAGAGCGGATCCAAGGTGGAGATCGACGACGGCGTGCTGCGCATCTGAGATCGCCGCGGCCGTCTGCTCACTAAGGTACGCCGAGGAGCAAATCGGTTGTACATTCTTCACCTGGAAGTTGTCCAGCCTGTCAGTCTTGCGGCGCGGAAGGATGATGAGGCGTGGCAGTGGCACGAACGGTTCGGCCACCTGCACTTCGACGCACTCCGGCGGTTGAGCAAGGAGGAGATGGTGTCGGGGATGCCCAAGATCGACCACGTCGAGCAGGTGTGTGACACCTGTGTCACCACCAAGCAGAGGAGACGCCCATTCCCGGCGGCGACGGAATACCGGGCGAAGCAGCAGCTGGAGCTGGTGCACGGGGACCTGTGCGGTCCCGTGACGTCGGCGACCCCTGGCGGCAACCGCTTCTTCTTGCTGATGGTGGATGACGCGACTCGCTTCATGTGGGTCGTCCTTCTGCCGTCCAAGGACGCCGCCGAGGAGGCGATCAAGAAGGTGCAAGCCACCGCGGAGCTGGAGAGCGGCCGCAAGCTGAAGGTCCTTCGCACGGACAACGGCGGCGAGTTCACCGTCGCCGAATTTACCTCCTACTGCGCCGACGAAGGTATAAAGCGCCATTTTTTTAGCTCCTAACACTCCACAGTAGAATGGAGTTGTTGAGCGCAGGAACCAGCCCGTGGTGGCGACAGCGCGTGCGCTATTGAAGCAGAGGAGAATGTCGGCTCAATTTTGGGGGGAGGCAGTGATGACTGCGGTCCACCTCAATCGATCGCCGACGCGCGCGCTGAAGGGGATGACCCCCTACGAGGCGTGGCACGGGCGCGTGCCAACGGTGCGCCATCTCAAGGTGTTTGGCTGTGTCGCCTACACCAAGCGGCTCACTCAGCTCCGCAAGTTCGACCACCGCGGCGAGGCCGGCCTGTTCATCGGCTACACGGAAGGGGCCAAGGCGTATCGGGTCTATGATCCGGTGACCTAGCGCGTGAAGATCAGTTGCGACGTCGTCTTTGGTGAAGGACGCGGCTAGGACTGGGCCTCGCCGAAGCCCGCTTCATTAGCGGCGGCGGAGAGCAAGTTCACCGTCGAGTACATGTGGTCGGAGGTGGTGTCCGGGGCTCAGAGCTCAGCATCCCCATCTCCAATTCCTCCGCCACACTCTGCTTCGCTAGGCTTTGATCCAGCGGAGGCAAAGGACTCAGCTCCAGCCTCGCCATCCCCGTTTCTGGTGCGCCGCCCGCATCACCTGCATCAGCGGTTGCGCCAATGCCTTCACCGGCCCCGCTCGAGTCCCAGGTGGAGCACGTGACTCCCCTGGAGGAAGACGAAGACCGGCTGGACGCGTGCTACGATGGGGAGCCACTCCGCTATTGCACCATCACCGGCATCATCGGCAAACAACCCACTCCACCGTCGGCACAGCGTTTGTTCGCGGAGCTGCATCTCACGCACTCCGGCGAGCCGTCCACCTATGCTGAGGCTAAGGACGATCCTGCCTGGCGTGCTGCAATGGAGGAGCTGTGGCCGTCGAAAGAAATGACACCTGGGAGCTGGTGCCTCCCCGTGCCGACCACCGCCCAATCACCCTGAAGTGGGTGTTCAAGCTGAAGAAGAACGAGCGCGGGGACGTGATCAAGCACAGGGCTCGCCTAGTCGCCCGCGGCTTTGTTCAGCAGGAAGGGGTGGACTATGAAGATGCATTCGCGCCACTAGCTCGCATGGAGTCTGTGCGCGTGCTGCTTGCGCTGGCTGCCCAGGAGGGGTGGCCGGTCCATCACATGGATGTCAAGTCCGCATTTCTCAATAGAGACCTTTAAGAAGAAGTCTACATCTGCCAGTCGCCTGGGTTCACCGTCGCCGGGGAAGAAAACAAGGTGTACCGCCTCCGCAAGGCACTCTATGTTCTGCGGCAGGCACCCCGAGCGTGGAACGCCAAGCTCGACACCACTCTGAAGCAGATGGGTTTCGAGCAGAACAGTCACGAGGCAGCGATGTACAGGCGGGGCTCTGGCGACAAGCTTCTGGTGGTCGGGGTCTATGTGGATGATCTGATCATCATTGGCGCAAGCAAGCAGGAGATTGACCTGTTCAAGGCCAGAATGAAGTCAACCTTCGAGATGAGCGATCTCGGCCTGCTGAGCTTCTATCTGGGCATTGAGGTCCAGCAGAGTAGTGGTGGCATCACACTTCGTCAGAGCCACTACGCCAAGAGGATCTTGGAGCTGGGTGGTATGTCGGACTGCAACCCGGCTGCCACTCCCATGGAGGATCGCTTGAAGCTGAGCAAGCACAGCACAGCAAAGGAAGTGGATGCAACTCAGTAGAGGAGGCTCGTGGGAAGCTTGAGGTACTTGGTGCACACTCGGCCTGATCTAGCCTTTGCTGTGGGCTTTATCAGCAGGTTGCTGGAGAGACCGACAGTTGAGCATCTTCAAGCTGTGAAGAGAGTTCTCAGGTACCTGGCTGGCACTCTGGATTATGGTCTCCACTACACCAGAGCTTCTTGCAAGGCAAGGTTCATTGGCTACAGCGATCTGGCTGGTGACATGGATTCCAGCAAGAGCACCACTGGGTGTCTGTTCTTTCTTGGAGACAGTCTGATCAGCTGGCAGTCTATCAAGCAAAGGGTTGTTGCTCTCTCAAGCTGTGAGGCTGAGTATGTAGTAATGACAACAGCTGCAACTCAGGCATTGTGGCTATCAAGACTGCTTGCAGAGCTGCTGGGAAGGAAGGTGGAGGTGGTGGAGCTCAGGGTCGACAACAAGTCATCCCTGGCCCTTGCAAAGAACTCTGTCTTTCATGACAGGAGCAAGCACATCAGGACCAAGTACCACTTCATCAGAGACTGTGTTGAAGATGGTACCATCAAGACTGAGTTCACACCTACAGCAAACCAGCTTGCAGATATCCTGACCAAGTCCCTCGGCAAGGCCAAGTTTGAAGAGATGAGGGGAAGAATTAGGCTCAAGGAGATCAGCAACTTGAAGAACTGTCAGGCTTAGGGGGAGAAATATTGTATAAGCCTGTCAGTTAAGCTATCAGTAGTCTAGTTCATTTTCTAGTTACTGTAATGCCCTTGAGCTTTCTTAGGAGCCAAGGAGCCTAGCTTTATATACTTTAGCACTTTATGCTATATGCTGTAGGAATATGTTCCAGAAGCATCTTGTATTCCAAACAAACCTTTTGCTATATAATAAAGCAAACTCCCAAGGGTCATGGTGCCTTTGGCTTGCCCAAATCTTGTGTCTATTGCCAACACACTTTACAAGCTCGACTAGCCAATAAGATTACAATATCAGTATTGGTCTCCTAACATTATCTAAACTTTATTAAATACTTAATGTTGAGTGAGAAATGTGATAAGTTATTGGCATTCGTTAACGCCGAAAGCATTTTTTTTTGTGTTTATGTTCTCCAGTTAGTTGTTCAATTAATATTTTTAATGCTATGATATCTTGAGAATGCCAAGAATGTGCTGTACTATTGCACTGCTACTTTGAGATGAACATTGGTTCATGTGTATGTCCATGAGTTGACCATGACCAACTGACAAAGTTCATGACCATGACCAATCTGGGCTTGAATAATGATGTTTTTGAAGCACATGAAAGTCAATAACATCAGTGGTGAGAAATTTTCATGCATTTTTGTTTGAGGCACTACGAACATAAACTCAAATTTAAAGCCACATCACGGCATCAATGTTTTTGAATTGAAACACTGAGTTCTAAACAATGTGCTAGTCATTTTCATCGTTGTCGCTTTTAATTGCAAGGCAATAAGTTAGTCACGTAAATTCTTTTATAACGAAATATGTGGGGGGATTACTTGGCTTGTTTTGGATGCTTCCATGGAAATGAACTATCTGTAGTCTGTACAAAGGAAATGCACTACTTTATAATTTCGTTGATGAGATTTAACACTTCCTTACATTGCCATAGTTTGTGAGATATTTTCAGTTCTGAATAATATTGTGAGCAACGTTTCAAGTACTAGCATCTACAGTTACATGTGGACCCACTGAAGTTTTAAATTTACTGCACATATTTAGATGGCCTTGTTTAGGTTATAAACATTTTCTTGATTGAAATATTGTTTGCCGTTTAGTTCTGTAATATTTTGTTTAAAGCATCAATGTTTTAGATTGAGAACAACCATCTGTGCTAATCTAAATTTCTTAATTATTTATTCCCCTACAATGCAGAGAAAATTGATTGAGTTTTGCTCACAAGTACCGTCTTGGTCTCTGGAAGCCCCAAGCAGAACCCAGGAAAATTGAATAAAGTTGGTTGTTCTTGAAAGATAGACTACTATTGGACTTAAGCATGTTTGGGACATTGAATATTTCCTTTGTAATTTAGGGACCACAAATAGTGTTCTGTCTCTGCCCATACTTGGTTTGCAACCATTGCGCAGTTTTTTCTAGAAAAATTCCAACTTTGTGTGGTGTCGGTTTGTTCCTTTTGTAATAACAAACCGTAGCAAGTCGCCTGTGATAATTTATTGTTCCTTAGGTTCTTACCAACAACATTGCAGTTTTGTTAATATAGTCTAAGCAAATTGATTAGGTTCAGAGTTGGACCTGACGGTTCACTGGCTATTCAGATTCTCAGAAAGGTACGTTACTGTGCATTAGAATTCCACTCATCTAGTATGTAAACAAGTCAACCTTGTTGTAATTTTACAGAAGTTTTTGTGGTTATACACTGCATCACTGCCCTTTCAATATGTGAATGCGCATTACCTGTTTGGTTTGTGATGATTTTAGTTGAATTTCATGTGGTTGGCAGAGGCGGCAAATTGAACACTCTAGTTATAGCATCTTCTGAAACTTCAGGCTACTTTGGAAATTGGGTTTGGTTAACACACGGCGCTATAGAACGCAATATGCAGTGTCAGGTTCTGTCCGCGGTACCTTTCGGTCCCTCGCGAATCTCATTACGCAGCGGCATCGTGCTCTGCTCTCCCTTCCTGTTGCCAAAAATTGATTTGAGCCGAACTTAGCCCAGCCGGAGCCGGCACTCGGCAGGCCGCTGGTGGTGTGGTCGGGCCACAGGACAGGTGCAGCTCGACTTGGGCCTGCACAGGAGTCAACGCCTTCCTCACCGGTGAGGGTGACCTCATGTTCTTGCTCTTACTCTGTTCAGGCTAAGCGATTGGCTATCACTTTCCTCAACCACAAGTCCACAACCACGACCATGGCGGCGCAGATTCCTGCTTCTGAATCTAGCAAGAGTGACTCCTCCAAAACCAAAGCCTCATCAGCTGAAGAAGCCGCATCTGAAGCCTACAGCGATCTTATATCCACGTTACCTGTGAGAAGAGGGTGGGTGAAGCCACTGGTTCTATACCAAAACTACTGGCTGAATCCTGCTAGGCTCAAGCACATCATCCCCATCAAAGAACACTACAGGCCTCGTAGCGACGACATCATCCTCGCCACCTACCCAAAGTGTGGAACCACTTGGTTGAAAGCCCTCGCTTTCGCCATCACGACCCGAAGCGCCGCCGCTGCCGCCGACGACCACCACCCTCCTCTGCAGCTCACCCAGCTGCAGCACCCTCAAGAACTCGTGGCACACCTTGAGACACCCAACCCAGCGGCGGGGGACCTGGCCGCCGTCGAGAAGCTGCCCTCCCCAAGGCTTCTTGCTACGCATCTTCCTCTTTCCCTGCTCCCGCCAGCAGTCTCCACCTGTGGCTGCCGCGTCGTGTACCTCTGCCGGCAGCCCAAGGACATGTGCATCTCGCTGTGGCACTTTGGGAATCGTATGCTGGGAGGACGAAGCTCCCCCGTGCCGCTTGACGCCTCGGTGAGCAGGTTCTGTGAGGGGATCTCGCCATTCGGGCCCTTTTGGGAGCACTATCTCGAGTACTGGAAGGAGAGCTTGGCGAGGCCTCAGCAGATACTGTTCTTGAAGTATGAAGACATTGTTTCAGACCCAGTGAGAATCGTGGAAACGCTTGCCGCCTTCTTTGCTGTGCCGTTCACTGAAGAGGAGAAGAGGATTGGGGTACCTGAGGAGGTTGTGAGGCTGTGCAGCTTTGAGGTGCTCAGTGGCATGGAAAGCAATCGATCAGGAGATGTTGCTCGTGGAGACGACTTGGTTATCGGGAAATCTATGTTCTTCAGGAAAGGCAAGGTGGGGGACTGGGAGAACCACATGACCAAAGAGATGAGCCAGATGGTAGATGACGTCTTAAAAGACAAGTTCAAGGGATCCGGTCTCGAATTTTAGCTAGTTTTATGATGATCGTCCTGGTCTTTCATCTCTGTGTGTGATGTTGTCTATCCAGAATAATCATGAATTCTCAACTGTGTAATATCATTTATAATGGGATCTTTCTGCTCAAAACAAATTTATGATTGTGTGTACCGATAATTTATTTATGTATATTTAATATCTGCACTGTCGTCTTTATGTACGTATTTTGGTCTCTCCCATGCATTTTGATATGAAGTGTTACGTTTGTGTTAGATGATCACTGCATCACATATTATGAGATCGATCAAAAAAAAAAAAAAAATCGGAGCACAGAATGGTATTGGAGGACGGCGTGGTTATGTGAGCGGGTTTAAGGAGCTCTACTTAAAGAGTTGTTCCGTTTCAATCCGTTTGGTAAAAACAAATCTTAAACCCGCTGAAGAATCTATGCTAAATGGGGGTCTAAATAAAGTCACCGAATCTAGCTGGCTCCGATTTCTTTACACGTACATGTATAAATGAATTTGGAGCTTACGTATTTGCTGAGTGCAATTGGTAATTATGTATTTGCTGAGTGCGGTTAGTAATGGTATTCATCCAATCTAGTTCCGTGGTTCTGTGCTTCTTTTTGCGAACGAGAATTTATGACAAATTTTGTGCTGAGTCAACAACTTGGATGTTAATGCTGAGTCAACAACTCGGAGCTCAAAACTTCGGAGTTTATCAATAACCAGCCCATTCAACAATCTGGGCAGTTCTTGTAATAACGAAGGTGCCCGGACATCACTCCTAGCATGCCCACGCTATGGCGTGTCCATATCTTAAAAAAAAAAAAACTAAGTCGGTTTAGCTAATCTCTATATCTACACTTAAAAAATAACTGTTGTCATCGTCGTGTGCTAATCAACCACCTCGCTTCCCGCTGCCTATTGGCCGCAGATGGGTATATGTTTGCCCGGATTCAACAGCGTCTCTAACACACCCCGCACGCAGCACGTTCAACTGCTTCTTGTGTCGCCAGGTCAAAAGAGCTATATTCAACTTGAGCATATCATTGATGGGTATATGTTTGTTTTGGCTGTTTTGCTACTATTTTAACTCAAACACTGCCATGTAGCATAGGTGATGAAACATCGTTGTTTGGATACAATGATGGTAATGACATGGACTAAAACAATACTTGTCTCAACCCTTGTCAATATTAGTTCCAAGAGTCAGTTAGCTGCAAAATTGGGGTAAAGAGAAGTCGATAGATTGGTTTTTGTGTCGATTGATTGGATAAGATTAATCGGCCATGATCCTTTTATTTATATAGAGGGGTGGTCTTATCCCAGTAGAAAACACATCACATACGCGATCTTTAAATTTTCTACATCCAAAATAGGTCCAAAACTGAGCCAAACCGGTATGGAAAACATGACCAAGTCGGCTAAGCCGGGTTCCAAGTCGGCTAGGCCGACTTCCTCAGGCCTAAGAGACTATTTTCAGGCTGAAAACAGCACAAGTCGGCTTAACCGATTGGCAGACCCGGCTACGCCGACTGGCTACTGGAAATTCCAAGTGAAATATTCCAAAATTCATAATTAATTCATCCACACTCTAAGGTGGTCAAGTCGGCTTAGCTGATTTAGGGACCTGGCTAAGCCGAATCTGGCTGATCCAGCACTCGGAAAGTGGTTTTCCTCGCCCAAACACTAAATGTGATGATCTGAGGTGGTTGCTCGCTGAAAAACATGATGATAACGTTCATTACACTCTCTCGACAATTTTAGGTGTCAACATGATCAAACAAGTGGAGGCTATACTCTCAACAAGGAGTCCATCGTGAGGGAGAACCCAAGGTATACTCCTGAGGTTCATGGAAACATGCCTTGCCCTAGCGATTGGCAGAGTATTCCAGAGTCAAGTGCAACCGCCACTTATTTACACCCCACCAGCTGATGAGGATATGCAAGAAGATGTGGTGATCTATTTAATGTGATGAGGATATGCATATATTTAGTGGGAGTTTTAGTCTATGTAATGTGAGAGTCAAGTTTTGTGATCTACTCCAATCCACTTATAAAGGACCACAAAATTTGACACTCCCTTGTGCTACTAATGTTTTCTTTTTCGGTGTGTTTGATTCCAAAAGCGGGAGAATTTGTAGGGACCAAAAGCAAGGTCAAATTCATGGATGAAAGGGGTGAACCCTAGTTGGGAATGGTAAAAAAAGGGAGAATATTGGATTATGGATTTAAGGGGAGTATTAAGTCACAAGGGGACATGGGCAAGGATCGTGTTCACAAATTTTCATAAGGATTTTTCTATATATATTACTTATTTTTATGCTTTGTATCTAGCAAAAAATATAAGGTAAAACGACATAATAGACCCTGGATTCCCCATTTAATTCGGAGAAAAAGAGAAATTCTTATTCATGGAACGTCGATAGAAAAAATGCCAACTATCGGATTTGAACCGATGACGCATTACGAATACGATGCTCTAACCTCTGAGGTAAATTCCATTTTTGTGTTACTCCTTTTTTTGTGTTACTTTAGTTAAGTGTTATTTTTAGCATCATATAAACTTGTCCTTGCATAGCATTCTAGCAAGTAGATAATGTTTAATTTTTTTTTTCCATCTATTTATTTAATTTGCTTGCTTTGGCGCATACACACAGAGTTGTTGATAATAGGATGGATTGGCGTTGGCTTGTTGTTGTAGAGTTGAAGTGCACCGTCAGATGAGGAACACGGCCACACGCGTCCTGTGTGCGCCAGCACAGGTACGAGGTGACGGGAAGGATCGGAGCCAGGCCGGAGCAATACAGGTGTGCGTGCAGCAGTGAGCCCACTTGTTCATGCGTGTCCCGTGCAGCATCAGATGTGGTGATGTTGGTCGATCCGTATGACCGTATACATACGTTGAAGATCGAGTCCAACAACATCATCTAATAATACCAGAAAAATAAGGCCGTGTGTGAAACAAATGTGGTCTACTTTATTTTGTCACAAAAGACAAAACCAACCATATTTAGTTTAATCTTGTGCATACGATGTTCACATAGATATACGATATCTCTGACCCACCTCTCATCGATCTGTATACACGCTTGAGGGTCTTCGTCCCGCGGCTAATAAGAGATCATAGACATATGTCAGCCGATCCGTGTTTCGAGCGAGAGCGCGGTGATCAAACGACATTATGTTTGATTCGATTAACCATGTAATAATAGCCGTAAAAGCATAAGAGAAGCTAGTAAAAGGAATTCATGCCAGTACGGGAATTAAATAAACAGCAACGTGGCCGGACTCCGGCTTACGTTTCCAGCAGGAAGCACCTGTGTCTGACGTAGACGTCGGAGACGGGTCAGTTGACGACGACGACGAAAAAAAAAAAAACAACATAGTCTTTTATTCCAAATAAGTTAGGATAGGCTAGAAATAAAATCCAAAAGAGACCAGAAAATAAAGGACACATAGAGGGTATAAGAAAAAAAGATTACGGTTCAGGCACGTTAATTGCTAGTCTCCGAGCGCTCTTATCCATAGCTAAATCCTTAGGGATATTCCACTCCTTAAGGTCTCTCTTAACCGACTCGTTCCAAGTTAGTTTAGGTCGACCTCTACTATTTTTTACATTATCGACCCGCTTTACAACCCTACTATGCACCGGCGCCTCAGGTGGCCTTCATTGGACATGGCCAAACCATCTCAACCGGTGTTGAATCAATTTCTCCTTAATTCTTGCCACCCCAACCCTATCCCAAATATCGTCGTTCCGGACTCTATCCCTCCTTGTGTGCCCACAACACTATCACAACATACGCATCTCTGCTACACTCAATTGCTAGATATGTCGCCTTTTTGTAGACCAACATTCAGCACCGTATAGCATCGTCGGACGAATCGCTGTCCTATAAAACTTACCTTTTAACTTCTGAGGCACCCTTTTGTCACAGAGAATGTCTGAAACTTGACGCCATTTCAACCAACCGGCTGAGATTCTATGCCTAACATCTTCATCGATGTCGCCATCCTTTTGTAGCATCGATCCAACCGAAAAGTATACTTCTTGGCCACCACTTGCCCATCGAGACTAACGTCTCCCTCCTCATTCCTAGTCGCGCTGAAGTCGCACCTCATGTACTCGGTCTTTGTCCTACTAAGTTTAAACCCTTTCGACTCTAACGTGTGCCTCCATAGTTCTAACTTCCTATTAACCCCTGCCCTTGTCTCGTCAACTAGCACTACATCATCAGCAAAGAGCATACACCAAGGGATATCACCTTGTATGTCCCTTGTGACCTCATCCATCACCAAAGCAAATAAATAAGGGCTCAATGCTGACCCTTGATGTAGCCCTATTTTAATTGGAAAGTCACTGGTGTCGCCATCACATGTTCGGACACACGTCACCACATCCCTATACATTTCCTTGATGAGGGTGATGTACTTAGTTGGGACTTTGTGCTTTTCCAAGGCCCACCATATGACATTTCTCGGTACTTTGTCATATGCCTTCTCGAGGTCAATAAAGACCATATGCAAGCCCTTCTGCTCCCTATATCTCTCCATCAACTGTCATAATAAGAAAATCGCCTCCATGGTCGATCTACCAGGCATAAACCCAAATTGGTTTTGGGTCATACTTGTCAGTTGATACTACGATGATAATAATAGTTATCTTTTTGGATAGATTAGATATACATGTACATTGTATATATTATACCGACGATGACGTCAAGAGTTATTACGTGAACCGGTGCCACCACGCCGCCTATGGCATCTCCCGTTCCTCACCACCAGCATGGCACCGATGCCGATGCCGATGCTGCGCGGCCTCTCTCCTTCTTCCTTTACCTCGCTCTTTCTTCCTCTCTTCCTCTCTGGTGCATCTACGGGAGACAAGAAGGATGGACCCGTCTTTTTTTTTTTCGTAGTTTTATATCTGTCTAGTTGCTTAATTAGGGTTTAGTCCAAATAAATCTTTCAACAAAATTTGATGATTTTCGATCGGGTTCGTGATTCCTACAATGACTTCAGTGATTGCCACGACGAGATCGCCATTGCAGGCGCTAGTAGGTGGTCAATCGGTGGCCTTTATCTGCAAAGGGGAGGGGTGCTTTTGGGTGCTCCCAATGAGTATAGCTACCCTGGGGTTATGCATGGTGTCATCATTGATGGTAACGGAGAGATCAAAAATGTACCCAACGAATCTATATCCTATGTTGTACCTGATGATGTAACTCCTGATATTCTTTCATCGCTTTAGATACATTTTGCATTGATTCACGTTGGATTTTGCGACATGCCTAGTGTTTTTGCGTTGGTGGTTAGACTCGGTATAACACCGTACTTTGGCTCTAGCATTCGATGAAAGCCGTTGGGGAAGAAGATGATGGAAGAATCTAAATAGAATACTATGGGACTGTTTGGCATAGTTCACAACAGCTTCATGAGCTATTGTGAGCTTTTTTTTTGCTAAACACCTTTTTCAAAATAGTTTTACCTATGAAATTGTTTCTTCTCCTCTCACAAGAAATTGTTTTACCCATAAAATTGTTTTGCTAAACACCGGGTCTAGCAGGGGCTGCGAGCACCGCTGACAGGGCCGACGAGCATTGCGGCCAGTGCACAGGTGCCAGGCACGGCCCACCGGAGGCGCAGTTGCTAGGAGAGAGATTTCGCTGCCGCAAGGCCAGGGCACCAGGCGCCGACGCTGTCGAGGCAGCACGAGCAGTCCGCCGAGGCACGATCGTCAGGGCACGCCTAAAAGGGGCCTCTGGAGCCCGGACGTCGCTGTGCCTAGCGCAAGTGCGTCCGCTTCGCCGGGGCGCGGGCGCAGTAGCCATGCCGGGAGCGCAGACCGAGCCACCGCGCGGCCCACCTCCATCTAGGGTGCAGGGCCATCGCGTCACCGCCGTGGATGCAGGGTCAGCGCAAAGATTAGGCAATGATTTTGTAGCTGACATTTACTACACCACGAGACACATTTGCCTACAGTTATGTGTTGGCAAAAGTCGTGTTTCAACTACCAATTATGTGTTGGCAAATGTATATCCTTTTAACATCAATATATCTGTCGGCAATAGGGACATAAGACTACAAATTATCTCGGCGTTTATCTACTGACAATCAAAATGTCGGCAAAAGTTTCTAGACATAGCAAGTGTCGGCGTAGCCTATACAGGGCTACTGTCCGAGTGTCGGCGAAGGAGTCTGGGCCCGAAGACTCCCCCACCCGCACAGTTATTCCAATCTCTTAGCCTCGCACGCGCCGCCGCTAGGGCAGGTGACCAGGGGCACCACACGCGCGGACCTCGCCTGTGCGGCCTCTTGCGTCAGATCCGGCCGCACCTCCCTCGCCGGACGCCGCAGCCAACGATGCGCCGACATGCCTCCACCGCTGGAGCTGCGCGCGCGGCTGCCTGGGCCAGATCCATCCATGCCTCCCTCGATCCGGAGGAGAAGGCCTCACCGCGGCCGTCCCGGCAGCCGCGCGGACGCACGACGGTCTGCTTCAGCGGCGCCACTTAGGTGAGGTAGGGGAGAGGGGTGCAAGGGGTGGGTGGAGTGGGGATGTTGTCTCGTCCGCTCGTGTCTGCCTCCTTGTGGACGAAGCAGGGGCTGTCTTGTGATGTTTACTGTGGTGACTCACTGGTGGGGATTGGGGAAGGGGAATGCTGCATTTGCAAGGGATTTGATTGATGCTCGAAGACAGGCAGATAACATGCTGCATTTCAGCTGCAAGGATTATATCGGTTCTCTTACTCAGTGATGGTGTAGCTGGCAATGCTGCGAGCGGTTGTGTGCATTGTGATGTTTTTGATTAATCCTGATAGCAGTTTTAGTGTGCATTCCGTCATGGAAGTGATGGCTTCATCAGTGATTCCGCTGTTATTGTAGCAAGACTGTCTTTTCCTATCCCAGATTCTTGAAGCTCTTAAGGAAGAAAAGGTTTCCCTAGAAATTTTCAGGTGAGTTTATTGTCCAAAGGAATTTTCATCTTAGTTTTCAGTTCAAGTGGAATGAAGTACACTAAGAAATTACTCTGAGCTTGAATACTTAAACTCTCTCATGCAGTTTCCATATTATAAACTTATAAAGATATAATTAAATGCACTTGGTCTGGATAAAACAGGAAAATACCCATCTAAACTATATTGTTGACTGGCCTGGAACTGGAAGCAATAATATTTGCACTTAACTTTAGGATATAACAGTGACTCTAGAAATTTCTTTGATGTGAAGAATTGCACTTCACCTTTAAATGTTGAATTTACCAACTATGTGATGTAAACCTGTAGTGCATATGAAATTCATTATATGTGCCCTGCGAGCTGAATTTTTAGGGCTTCCAAACCACCTAGAAATTGGTTACAGATTCTATATTACTCTTTGGTGATATTGAAAAACTCTATACTGGCATGTAGCTCATCAAGTATATTGAAGAAACAGTAATTTAGCAAGGCCTAGAGTTTCATTTATAGAGCAATTTTTAAATCGGAAGATTTGTGCAATTAAAAATTTTAAATGGACAATGTATGTAGTCAGCATGTTAGTTTAGCTATGCAGGCATGCCATTGCAAACTCATAATTGCAGTGAAGCACCACTTAGCACTTTTTCAGTAATTTCCACAATGAAACAGAGCATCTTTCTGCATGACTTTTGCCTGAGTTTTGCTGGTTCTTGTCAGTTCATTTCATAGCAGGAAAATGCAGTACCAAGCCTTTTTTTTCAGTGTGGAAGTGGGCTCTTTTTTCAGCATTGTTTCTGAAGATACTGTCCAGACATAGCCTAAGTAGCGTACCATTTTTTTTATAGATGCTGATCTCAAGTAATTTCAGACATATGTGGAGTAGATAAACTTTATCTATGGCTGATTGACATGATTCTGTCTACTTTTCCTTGAGTCTCAGTGCTTTTGCCTTTGTTTTTGGGCTATTATTATACTCTAATATGCACATTTGACTGCAGGATTGAAGCTGAAGCTGTAGAATTGTGCAAGAAACTAGATAAGGAGGCATCACAAGTTCGACCTATATCTGAACTAATTGTCCTGTAAGTCTGTAACTGGAGGTAACTTAAAATCCAGCTCTAGAATAAGTGCTCCACATGTTGATATGCAGGCTACGAATGAACATCCTGAACTTAATAAAAAAGAAATGTCAAAGCTTACAGTAAATAAGTTGACACATATGGAGTATTTGTGGATAACCGAACTGTTGTTATATCACTGTATCAGTCTCAACATAATTAAGAATTTGTTAAATGCAAAATAAAAGGCATATACTAATGCAAGATAGCATGCCCAGGCCATGCTAGGATGTCAGTATTTCTACTTAACCTTTTTTTCTGCTATCCGACTTTGGAAAATCTGCACCCTGCCCAGAACTACAGGTTCACTCACATGTAGGCCAAAGAATCGATTATAGAATCAAGAACTAAAGAATCTGGTTCGCAAGGAAATATTGTGTTGTCCCTCTGTATCAACACTGGGTGAACAGTCAGTAACTTAATTATGTAGAACAATGAGGCTGTGGCCCTATATATATGATTAACTTAATTATGTGTACTCCCCTGATCTGCAATATGTATTTGCGTTCCTTCTGATGGGCCTATGTCACCAAATAGTTGATAGCATAACTGCCCATTGTAAAGTAATACTGTTTCACTATTTGCACCCAATAAGAAGCAAGAGTTAATGATACAGAGCAGATTTTATTGATATATTTCACATTTTTTTCATGTTAGGTACTACGTGGTGCTGCAAATAGTTTGGATTGGCAAGATTTTGAGATTTGATCAAAGAGCTATTACTTGTTCTCTAGAGTGGCAGCAACCATATGTGCACCAAGTTGGTGTTCAAGTATTTTGGAGTGGCAACAAGTGTAATTGTTGCAGGAAGACTTTAATTGTACTTTTGTTCTTTTGCTTGCACCTACTATCGTGTAGGACAAAGACATGGAAGTGCTGAATGCCACTTTTGTGCCCAAGTCATCTATTGATCCGTAGCTTTAGCTATAACCAGTTAGTACAAGACTTGTAGTATATGTCTATATATGTGTATGTCTGCTGAGTGTCTAATCTATACCTTGTACCTTTATACGTAGGGCTCTATGTATATGTATGGAGGATCTAATATTTAGACTTCTATAAAACGAAAAGAATTCGCTCAATGTGATGCCTTCTATATGAACAAAAGTGGATTTATCAAATTATTCAAATTGTATATTATCCACAACGTAATTTTGCTGACAGTTTTATTGCTACACAGGGCATGGTTCACAAAATACCTTGGAAATTGTTTTGCCGACACAAAAATTGTCGGAAAAGGTTCTAACTGTCGGCGTAGGGTAAACTGTCGGCAAAGGTGACGCTTTTGGCTACACAAAAAGTGTCGGGGATTCCATTAACTGTCAGCAAAAGTTTCACCGACGGCTTCTACCGCGACTGTTTGAAGACTGTCGGCAAAAGTTTTTGCAAGAGGTTATCTGTCGGCAAAGGTGCACTTTGCCGACAATAGAAAGTGTCGGCAAAGCTAGTTGTGTTATAGTGCATTGCAAAGGCCGATGGGGCAAAAATCTCTGGGGCTGCAGGTGCAATGTTCTTGGGAAAGAGTACAATGAAAGTGTTGTTGATGGCATTGGGGAGGTGCAGAGACCGGTAGAAGGAAGATAATAACTGTTGCACGTCTTGGCCAACCCAACTCCACATGCGGCTTTGTAGAAGGTAGTATTTAGAATGTCCGGGCCTAGGGCTAAATTGCTTCTCATTTGCTTGACAGTATCGTGGATCTCCTGCAAATCTGGCATTGATAAACTGTAATCATCATTGACAAAAACTTTGGTAGATGTGGCTTCCCGTTGATTGTGTGGGGCTTAGGCAAGAAGCGGGCAGGCGAGACAGGAGAGGGGCTTATGTGCAACTAGCAGAGTGGTAGGTGGGCATTGCTTTTTCTGTACGGGCGGGATGCGCGGGGAGCGAAAAGAATGGATAGTTTCAAGAAAACACACAAGAAAATAATTTTTTAAGAATAATACCAAAAGAGTTGGTAAAAATGAATTGCTAAACCTATAGTTTAGCCAACCTCTAATATAGAAAATTTTATTAAAAAATAAAAAATTTTAACAACCTTTCTACTTTGGCAATGTCAGATGACTAGCGGCACGTGCAAACTATATTTAGCATGCGAGATTATAGATATAGCCAACTTGCTATTTTATAAAACAAGATAACATAGCTGTTGCAGTAAACTTTTTGCTCTAAAAATATAAATATAGCATACAAAATAAGAATAACATACAAAATATATTAATATCTCAATTTTTACATCGATCGATACACATATCTAATCCTTATTTTACAACAAAGCACTATGAATTCAAGCAAACTCAAACACAATGCACACCAGTTTTCTGGACCTAGCTGCCTTATCAGAAAACAACCATCAGTGCGAGACTATCCGCCACCATATCACGTAGGTCATCCCGTTAACTCAATGTTGTTGGCCACCACGTCCCACACCGGCCACTTGACAATTTCCTGGGCGCCTCCCACGTCGGCCTCCTTGCCAAAGCCGTGGTCCCACACTACCAACAGATGCAAGGCCTTTGAATCGCCACACCAACATCTTCCTCCTGACCGCCTTCCTCCGTTTTTGACACTGCTAACTTGAGTGCTCAACTAGGCCTCCACCTTCTTCGCCACGACGCTGGATGCAACAATAGACTAACTGAGCATAATCTTCCAAAACGACGCCTCCAAGGAGGATGCCAACGCCACTAGCGTCGTCGTCGACCTGAACAGTAAGTCTAGGTTTTCACCCAGGGAAGACAAACCACACGAATGGAAGAGGCCCGAACGATTGACGCTTCCAAGGAAAAAAACAACGTTTGAAGTTGTCGTCGTCATCGGCCTAAGAGGGAAAATCTTTCACCATGGTACCTCAACCCCGTGCACAGCGTTGTCCATGACTTGTCCGTTGCGTTAGCCGCCGCCTTGTCCGACCGAGCCACCTGTTGCCGTCGATGCCGGCAACCACCGTCGCCAAACTCACAGGACAACAACTCCAGTCACCGTCGTGCCGATGACTCCCCATGCAGGAGCAGGAGATCCTTGACATGGCGGTGGGCGACGCCATGTGTGGCCGCAACTATCGTTCCCTTCGTGAGGAGAAGGCTCAAGTCGACTGGATGCCTCCCGCCACGTCCCCGCCACACCACCATTGCTACCACAGCAACACCCATTGCCAACCGCCATCCTATGCACAACCTTGGAAGCACCTCCAGGAGAAAGAAAAGGGGGAGGAGGAGGGGGTGAATGTCCAGCAGCAGCCGTCCTTGCCATCTGCCGACCAACCTGCATCGAGCTCTGTCGGCGGCCGCTGAAGGAGCTGTAAGAGAGGGGCTCGAGGGCAGGCGTGAGTGGTTGGGGTGGGAGCGGGGAAAGACGTGTTATTGTCTCCTTTAACAAAAAACCACACAAGAAAATAGCTAACCGACGGGACAGTGGGCATCCCTATGTGTGTCAATTCTCCGATTAAGAAATTAATTATCTTGTTGGTAGCCAACAAACATATATAAATTATATATTATTCTATATATTTTAATTTTTTCTACCGGTTATTAAAATAACTCATAGGGAAATATTAGCTAAACAATACGTAGGCCATCTGTTCGCATAAAGATTCCCAAAACCCCCACCCTCCAATCCTCTCGTGCACATCTTCATCAGTGAGAACCCTAGCTAGCCAGCCCCTTATTTTGACCAAAACAAAAAAAATCCAAAACCTAAACCTAACACTATACCCCCACGCACCACACCACGTCGTCACCGTGTCATCACCCTCTCATACGTCACGCAATGTGCGCACTGATAGAAGACATGTGATAAAGGAGGACGAAGGCGCACGATATTAAGCCACGCTGTTCCCTTTTTCAAAATCAACAACTTATAACAACTTATAACAAACCTACTATAAATACGACGGCTAATTAGAAGTGTGGTCCGCTTCCCGCTCTCCCCCGCCCCTGCCCCGCGTCCGCGACGAGCAGGGTTCGATCCCTCACCTGCCGTTTCTCTCTGTGTTTTTCAAGAAAAAACATCCTTTACTCCCCTGCCGTTTCTCCTAGAGCCCTAAAATCCGGTGCACCTCCCAATCCTTAACTCCGCGCCACCGCCGATCCTACCAGCACCGCGTGCATCTCTGTCTTCCTCTCGCCTGAACCCTAGATCGAGGATGAGAGGAGGGAGCCCAGGCCGGAGACGAGGCAGGAGGCGCGTATTCCATCCAGGGTCGTCCTTCTCGCAGGAGGCAGCGACGGAGGCAGAGCGGCTTCCCAAAGGCGGAGGCGGAGCGGCAACGAGCACGTCGGGGATTGGTCTGTGGCTGTGCGATTCCCTTCCGTATGATTTCTGTTTGATCTACTTTGGGGGTGAGTCGTCGCTAGGGGCGATGGCGGTGGTGTGGTTATTGAATTCGTGGAGAGCGGAGGCTGTGCGTAATCGAGGAAATTGGGGTAAGGCTTTGTTCCGTCGACGACTTTTCACTTTTTCAGCAGGTTGTTTGAGTTCAGGAGAATCGAGTCAAGGGTGCTTTCAGGAGAATCTGTCGGACGACTTGCAATGGTAACTATTGTTCGCACCAGGATTGAAGGGGGTGCGAAGGCCATCCAGACTAACAGAATACTTGCGGTGCAGCATGTGCCAATGATGTTGGCTGTCTATGAAATCAGAGGAATGGACATGCTGTTTCTACCCTGAGAACTTGTGCAGGAACAAGGTGTGATAATTTCCTTTTCCTTTGTTTTTTCTATCAGTGTCAGATGATATAAAATAAAGCTCTGAGGTTGTCATGCTACATATTTTGTAGGCCTGACACAGGAGATGGTATTGTAAGATATTTTTCCCTCTACTCAATATTGCTCTACTACATGAGGGTTTGGGTATTGATGAGTTGACCAGTGAAGAGTGTCTTTTTATTCAGTTTATTTCTTTATCAGGTTATCAGGAAATATACTAAACAACTTTCGCTTGGACTGGAATATTTGCATCGCAATGGAATCATGCGCAGGGATGTAAAGGCAAGAAAATTTCTCCTATTATATGAATCGTGTCCGCAAATGCTTTTCATGATGTGGCTTCTTGGCATTCTGTAATATATTCCAGGGCTCAAATATACTTGTTGATAACAAATGTGCAAAAATTTATAGACAGATGTATCTTCTTGGAGCAATTTTTTCTGTATTTATTTGGCATTGCTTCATCCAACAGAGGTACTATTGTTAAATGGTTATGCAATTTGTGTCCTGACATTGGTTATAAATGCCTGCAGACATTGGACGGTAATAGGATCCTTTTGTTACAAGTGTTGGTTATATTCCTGTGTACCTCTTTAGTAGGTTCATGTAGACCAAATTAAATTATTGCTGAAATGGAAAATATGCATTGCCCAGTTATTGTCGTCTCTCAGTTTCTCCATTGCCAATAAAAAATGGAATGAGAAATACAATTTGTGTCCCGAGTTATGCTCATCGGGAAATTGTTTTACATTATCAGGGAACATTTAACTGGAAATGGCTTCTCAGCTTTGATGCTTGCCACCATCTCAAAATTAATTGATTGCTACATCAACTTGTTTTGGTGTATCCCCCTAAATAAAACTCCAAGTTGCAGATTTCAAAAGTAGGTTGATGGTTCATGTAATCGATGAACAATTCATTACTTTTAATATACATGCATGTCTGACATATTTGTATACTTCATTTGCTAATGTGAACTGTTGTGTTATTGATTCTCTCCTGACCAGTGATGCTCCTCTGTTACTCCTACGGCTGAGGTAATCTAGGATGGCCTTTCATTGGAAGGAAACTGCTGGAGTCGCTGACTGGCCCTTCAGGTGAGCTAATCTAAGCTGGTGTCTCTCCTTCGCTATCTTGTTGCTAACTCTGCTTCTTCATTTACTTAATTGGTCTCTATGTGCAAGAATTACAAATAATTTTGCTTGAATGCTTGTGTCTTGGTTTGCTTCGAGGGCGGTGAGACAATGACGGCCTCGGTGGGGTGGGTGGCGTCAGACGACACATGGCTTCAGGTAGCCATATTTGTTTTGGATCGGCGACGACCTCGGCGTGGCACGAGGCGGACGCTGTGGCATGGCACGGGTACCTGCACCGTCAATGGATCGAGCGGCGGTCGTGGCCAGGTTCTGTGGCGTGCATGATGCTCACGCCCTCGGGAGGCGGAGGCAGAGAAGGTCTTAAGCAGATTGTAAATTAGATGCTTGAGGCGAGATAGTTTATGCCTTGTTTGCATAGTGTTTTTCAGGTTATACACATGGTCATAAATAAAGCTTCAACTATCAAAAAAAATTGTCATTTTGTCGTTTTCATGTGCATTTCTGAAATAAAACCGTAGCGTTAGTACGGGCATTATACTAGTCTACACTATAATTGAAAACTTCTCCAGTCAAATTCTTCCTTCAAGATCAACGACTCACAACACACCTCCTTAAGATGCAACGGGCTAGATTAAAAATATGATGCAGGACCTTACACCCCTTACGCCCACGCCCACACAACGCCTCCGTGGCAACCTCATCACTGGTTCGAATCCCGACCTCGCAGATTCTCATTTTTGTTTCAAAAATCAAAAAGAATAAACAGGCCACACGATTAGGATTGAAACCCTAAACACTCAGCACCTGGAGCCGCCGCTGCCATGTGACTCATGGCTGGTCCTATCCCGCGCCCCTCTCAGTGAGTACATCGGTGGACGCCGTCGTCGTGGTGGACACTCTAGAAGGAGCGCCAGCAGACTTTCGCGCCCCGCAAGGGCTCCAGCTGCGCACCGCTAGGGACGAGGACGTGCACCGGCCAAAGCTCCAGTCGCGCACCGCCAGGGACGTTGCCGTACTCGCCGGCAACACCTGCAAGCGCGTCGTCGGAATCCTCCTCAGCACCTCCTCCTGTGGCGCCGTCGACGTCATCGGCTTCTACGCGGTAAACCTGCGAACCACCGCCTCCTATTTCTCTGCCCATCGCTAGGGTTTGCGCCGCTCATGGTGCGTGCATCGATCTGCTCTCCCCAGTCCGCGAATCCTTGGATCGATCCGTCCATGGTCTCGGTCCACCTCAGTGTTCCGATCTGGTCCTCGCCTTGCTAGAGAAGGAGCCAGAGGAGATGAACGGCGCCGGGGGCAGCCACCAGCAGCAACATCAGGCTAGGTAGTAGGTACTATGCTCATGCAACATGTTTGATCAATTATCTTTACATTTTTTGTTCAACGTTGAGCTGTGTTGGTGCAGAAGATTCATATCCAAACGAGATGAAGCAGGTTGAGCTGTCGGTGCAGTTGGGGCTCACAGATTGATTCTGGCATTGCCAGATACATGTATGCTTTTCGTCTTAAGCTTTTTTCTCTGATATTCAGTAAGATTTTTCTCTGATATGTATGTCCACTATCCAGATAAAATTTTGCATAAAAATGTTCTTGTCTGATGAGATATGATCCTGTTACCTAGGAAAAAATGTTTCCACTGCAATCCTGCAAGTTAGTTTTGAGAATATTTAATTTAGCACTCAAGGGAATTCGGTTTTAGTGCATTAATTTTTTTTTTGTGAACAAGTTTTAGTCTGTCAAAGCTATATGATTTTTTCTTGTGCTTGACAATTGGGTGAGGAGATTGAATCATCAATGCTCCTACACGAAGGTATGCATCAGGCTTGGCGTGATGTGAACATTTTTATAATCATTTTTCTTTATGTGCTCATAGGCCTACGGTTGACATTAGAAGCTAAGGTTGCAGTATATCCGGGGAATGTTTTTGGCTCTGTATTTGTCAAATCCACATGGATTCAGGCATCTGTCGTGCTGTCTCTCTGCACGAATGATCAGCAGATGCCTGAAGTGCATAATTTTAACTGGTGTTTTATAGGAGTAGAGATAGAGATGAAGCAGTAGGGTCTCACACCTCTTGCACACCAATATTATTGTTTCTTATGCGTTGGAGCTGAAAATAACTTTTTGTTTGGGGTGAATTCTTTGCAGGAAATAAGAGGTTTGGATGGTGTATTTTTCGAGGATGAGAAGTTGAGTGCAGGCAATGCTGATATTGGATCCCCGTACTTTTGTTAGTGCTGCTGCTCTGTATGCATAATTACCGTGTACATGTGTGTTCTATCATCATAGTCACCTTATCAATCTGTAAAATCTTCTGAATCAGGATCGCAACGTGTCAGAAAAATGGGACATTAGAAGAAGAGGGACATTAGAAGAAGATGAAGATTGGATTCAGCTAGAGTAAAACTGTTTAGAGGAAGGTGGAGGTCCCTTCTGCTGCGGATAGGAAAGGTAGGTTGGTTGTTTGGGTTACAGAGAAGTATGGTTCGTGATCAGTTGATTGAAAAATGCCATTGTTTTGTTTCCATATCATTATGTTGAGTGCTTCCGCTAATAAATTTTTGAGCCTTAAGGAGCAAGCTCAGGACTACGCAGCCTTGATCATGGAGGAACTTGATCCTGAAGGGATTGCCTAGCATGTTGTTTTATCTCATGCCGTGTATGTATACTTGCTTGTTCTAACAAAATTGTTTTATTCAGGCAGAGGGATGTTGGTGGTGTATCGCTACAATCTGATATTAAGTTTGAGACATACCTGATGGGTCAACTAAGATCTTAAAGAGGTACTACTATCTATTTATGTAATTTTTAATTTTAGCAGGATATAGTCTCTCTCCAACTTCTATTGTGGGAATCTATAACCAAACTTGCATATTTTGTTTCATTGACATTTCCTATCCTCTTCTATCTGAGTGTAGGGCCATGGCAGCATTTTTGTAGCTGCATCACATTTACTGTTAAGTGGAGGTATAAAGAAACTAATGAAAACTATAATGGTGATATTTATCTTTGTATCACACTGTTTGCTTTGTTGATGCAGACTAGAAGTTGCAGAGAAGAATCGTGGGTTTAAAATTCATGCAATCTTCTAATGATGCTATATCTGTTGCTGAGACTATAGCATTATGTTTTAGTGCATTGAAATTTTGACAAAGTCTTCATAGCCATAACTTTGGATAATGATACTCTGAACATTATTTAATATGAATCTTTGCCTAATCCACTCAAAGACTGTTCTCCTTGGGATGGTTAATTACGTTAGGTACATTCTTTCCCATTGCTTCTTGTGGAAGTAGTAGTTCTAGAATGTTTTGATAACTTACCTCCATCTCCAAGACATGAAAACAATTATGTAAAAGTTGTACTATAGAAAAATAATTCGCTGTTTTTTTTTGAAGTGCTTCTCTTAAAAACATACCGTAGCGTTAGCACGGGCACTATACTAGTATAAGTTGTTGGAGAGTCAAAAATATAGAAAGCACTTTTTTATGCAAATGAATCTCCGAACGATGATTTAGAGAGGAAGTTTTAGAAAGACTCCTGAAGAAGCTCGAAGTTAATTAAGCTTCTAATCTGAGGTGAGGACCCTAGCATATTTGCAGGAGAAGGATGCACTACTACACGATTTGGTTATGGTAACGGGTAATTTTGATTTTACAAAGTGGGCAAAGGCGTCCCCCACCGGCGCAACGCCGCGGTAAATGGAAGAATTCATGAAGTGGACGCCAGTGCCCGCTGCAGTTAAATGGATTTACCGCAGCGGGAACCTAAGGATGCCCGCTGTGATAAATAGTTCCAAAAAACAAAAAAAGAAACCCTAATCCAAGCCCGGTCGTCCTGGATATGGGCCTACTGGGCCAGTCATGCCACAGGTGCCGCTGCCGCCCGTTGATCCACCGCAGCCCGCTGTGCCGCCAAGCAGGGGGCGCGAACCCTAGATCCATGCGCAACCACCTGTAAGATCCTAGATGGCTAGAGGGGGTGAATAGCCTATTAAAAATTTTATAAACCACTAGACAAAACTTATTAGTAAAACAAATGGCATAAATTACAGTTTTGCCTAGCCTAGATGGTGAATAAACCTTCTAACGACAATTCTAATATATTCTATGATATCTATGTCACACAAAGACTAAAATACTACTTTCTAAACTATGGAGCTAGCAAGATCAACTAATCTAAACAAGCTACACAATATATATATATATATAAGTAATGATACAAGAGAGGATGATGATTTCAATACCGCTGGTGAGGAGAAGATGCTGCCAATCACCAAGATGATATCAAATCAATCACAATGACAACAATCACAATATGAAGAACCAATCTCTGGGAGATAAATGGATGACACGATTATTTTTGTTCACCAAGTGTTCACTTGTGCACCGACAAGCTATGTCACTCGTTGTGTCAACCAACACCTAGATGGTTCTTTGGTGTGACTCACAAGCCACTTGCCTCGCAAGGCACTCCCTCGCAAGGGAATCGCAAGACACCACTCTCAAGTGAGGTAACTCAATGACATGTGCAATTTACTAGAGTAGTTTTTGGTGCTCCGCCGAGGGAAGCTCAATACCTCTCACAAATTAACCGGAGGTGGGCAAGAACAATCACCAACTCTTCCCAACACCTCCAACAATCTCTAAGCCAGCTAGGAGTGGTACTCTCCAAGACTAATAAGAAATCCACCAGCCAAATGATATGCACAAAAGTGTTAGAAATGCCAAGAGACCTCCCTAAGGGCCAGCCAATGCATATTTATAACCCCCATCCACGAAACTAGCCGTTAGCTTTCTCCATAGCACAAATTGGGACCGTTGGACACGTCCAACGCCCTGCGTCGGACGCGTCCGACGCTATACAAATTCATGTGCCAAGCCTCCATGCCGAACCACCCAAAATACACACGTTGGACGCGTCCAATGCTCATCGTAGGACACGTCCAATGCTATACAAAATCACGCGTGTTTAAAATCCGACCGTTGGACACCGCCGGATGCGGAGCCGGGCGTCCGACGCACCCCGTTGGACGCGGCTTCCAGCGTACGCGCTCGCTTGAAATTGCAGCCCACTCTTAGTAGCGTCCGACGCTCTCCGGACGCATCCAACGCTCCATTCAACGTGTAGGACACGTCCTGCACTCCTCTATCGACGCGTCCAATGCTCTACAGAGCAGCAGACTACCCCGCACTAAAATGGGCATATCTCTTAGCTCCGAACTCTATTTTTGATGTTTTTGGACTCGTTGGAAAGCTTACTTAGACGGATATACAACCCACATATTATCTTGATTCCATTAAGGATTAAAGCAGTTTTCCAAACCTTTCTCTCTTCTCTAAGTTGATCACAATCAACTTCAACATCGCCTCCCTTGTAAATGTGCCAACACCACCAAGTGTAAACCTCCATGTGCTTGTGTGTTAGCATTTTCATAATCATTTTCAAGGGTTTTCAATTAGCACACTAGATCCTAATGCATCAACATGAAATGATAGACCTAGTGGAACTCATAAACCGAATTACCGAAGACTTCCACTCTTCATAGTTTGGCTATTGATCCGAAACCACTCACACCCTCTATGATGTCTTGAGTGCAAAATGAAATGGCCCTACAGGTTATAGCATTGCCTTGAGCCCATTTTGCTTTTCCATCAACCGCCAAGCCTTCACATGACATGTGACACTCCATGTCATCATGCAACCATCTTGGTCCATCGATCTCGATCTTACTTGATCTTCACCGTTGGTAGGTCCATCGGCGCAAAGTCTTGCCCAAGCTTCACCATCGCAATGGTCCTTCACTTCGAAGCCTCGAATTTCCCTTCACACTTTCAACCGGTCCATCGAGCCAAGCCTCATCTTGATCTTCACCTTTGGTCACATGACTACATGTCATGACTCATACATTGCACTCCACTTGGCACAGACTACCTTTATCTAAATCATCCACTTAGAAGCAAGGTTAGTCCTAAGGTTTCATCAATTATCCAAAACCAAACTAGGGATTTTCACCACCGCGTCCCGAGCACCGCTGCCGGCCCGCCGCTGCTCCATGCGTCGCCGTGCTCATTGCTGCTCCGCCGGATCTAGAGAGAAAGAGGGAGGAGTGAGGGAGATGGAGAGAGGAAGAGGGAGATTGAGAGGAAGACGGAGATAAACCTACCTGTGCCCACCGTGTTCTCTGTTGCTCCGCCGGATCGATGTCATCCACACTAATATTCGTCTCGCGCGCCGTAGGGGCCTTGCGGGCGCCATGCCCCCATGAGCCGTCCCGGCCCCGCAAGCATCGACGCGGCCCCGTGAGCTTGTGTTGTCAACCTTGCGCGCAGTGTGCCTGCGCCGTGCCTGAGCTGAGGGAGATGGAGATGGAGAAGGAGGCCGTAGTGAGGGAGAGGGAGGCCGGAGTGAGAGGGAGACCGGACTGCTGTGCAAGGCGAGAGAATAGCGCGAGGGAGAGAAGTGAGGGAGGCATGACGTCGGGGCTGCGAGAGTGGCACGATGCTGGGGAGAAGTGCGGCGGCTGGGGGGGCTGGGGAGAAGTGAGGGAGGCACACAAACCCTAACATTCTCGTGTATATATATATATATATATGACGATGGTTATCGGTCCACGACTGGGCCATTTGGGCCGTGGCCTTTTACCGTGGAGGACCTTTTATGATGCCTGCTGCGGTAAATCGATTTACCACAGCGGACACCTTAAGATGCCCGCTGCGGTAAATAGCTATTTTTCGCTACGGGCATCTTTGTATGCCCGCTGCGGTAAATCGATTTACCGTAGCGGGCGCAAAAGTGTCCATCATGGTAAATAAAAAAAGCCCGCTGCGGTAAATCTGCGATAAATCGATTTACCACAGCGGGCAAAAGTGTACGTCACGGTAAATAAAAAAAGCCCGCTGTGGTAAATCATGGGATTTACCGCAGCGGGCAACATAAATGTCCACTGCGGAGACCAAGAGTGTGACGCTGCGGTAAAACATCTCCTACGCCAGCTGAATTTCATATTCTGAACATTAAAATTGGGTAGGGCTAGCATTCAGCAAAGTTGGTAGCCAGGGCCAAGGCTCTCTCAAAAAGGAGCATAATTTTCTTAGGGCTTGTTTGGATGTCCATGTATTTACCTCAAACCATATGTATTAGAGTGGATTAGAGTATGACTTAGTTCAAATACACTTCAATCAGCTTTAACAAATACACTTCAATCAGCTTTAACACATGTGATTGAGGTAAATATACGTGCATCCAACAAATGAGGGCGAGGTCCTGCTTGAATGAGCACAATAATATTGGCGTAAAGATGACTTACCTTTTTTCATGCCATCCCATTCTTGGCAATCGAGCTTTGTGTGTTCATTATCGTTTTGGATCTCAACGGTAACTTGAATTAGCTAGCTACGTTGATCAAGATAGGATTTTTGTCCGATTTGTTGTGCACAGCTCTCACCATTAATGCATAGTGACATCATACCTTGAATTAGCTAGCTACCTCGATCAAGATAGGATTTTTGTCGGATTTGTTGTGCACAGCTCTCACCATTAATCCATAGTGACATCAAAGAGAACCAAACGGTTGGCGGCAGCCCAGCAATACTGTTGCCTCTCGTGGAAGCATATGCATGCCCTGCGCCCTGGGATATTGTAGACAGTATATACAAAATGTTCATTATATTTGTCCTTTGGTTCAACCACATGCATGGGTGTCATGCCTTGAGGTGAAATCAGGATTCAAATATATAGAGACAGCTCACTGAGGGTCGATAAAAAAATATGGCATCACCATCAGATCTCAAGGTTGACTTTAAAATTTATTGATTTTAATATTGACTTACAAAACCACAATAAATCATCTTTAATCGCTTCATCTTAGAGAAAATGATAAATGTCTAAACTAGAGATAAAAATTGACATTGTCCATAAAATAATAGCTCACATCATATTTATTTTATTTAAACAATTAAAATTAGACAATTGAAAGATGTATTTGAGAATGACAATCTAGAAATAGTCGATGTGAAGCTTATTTACTTATAATCTCTAGTAACAAATAATGAAAAGTACTTATGAAGGCTATGCAACGTTAGGGGTCAGGCATTCGACTGAATGATATAACCTCAAGATAATAAGAGATAAAAACGATAAAAGTCGTTCCCTCAAAAAAAAAAAACGATAAAAGTCGACCAAACACGGAAAAGCTACGTCTATCAATTGGCCTCTTATTACTGCCTGATCGACTTGGTTCCAAATGCGTGCACCCACTTTCCTTCATCCAAGCAACATCGACTTTGGGGAAAATTGTCATTGACAGCTTTTATTATGAGATTATTTACTTTATTTTGTTCAGTATTTGCTGAAATATTCTATGACTAGAATCTAACGAAGCAGTATATTAAGTCCCTAGGTTAAGGACGCGACAGTCCTAATAAACCCCCGATTGAGGGCTCGGAGGCTACATCCATTGGGTGCGCGAGCGCACCCACCATCAACTAAGGGATAGCTTGGCAGCCTGCAGGTGGCCCTCCAGCGAAGGGGTCTCCAATATCAAGAGGGAAATCCTAAGAAAGCAAAGTTGTCTTTGCCTGGAGCTTGGGGCGTAGCGAAAGACATGGGGATTCTCAACCCAAGGGCAGCCTGGTTGAGCCACTGCCTCCACAGCTGCCTCAACCTTTGGTTGGGGTGGACTCATCTTAGGCAAAGCCAGAAGCCACCTCTAGAATCTGTCAGACACCCAGAGCCCGATAGGCATAGAAGCACTACACCATCGTCCCGTTCCACGGCCGCGAGGTGTTGTCGGACACTCACTGGGCACGGTCACGCCCAAGGCATAACGCATCTAGATAAGGAAGACCCCAAAGCCCGTAGCGCGGGGCTCGGGGCTCGTCTAGCAGCCCCTCCAGGCTGCTCAACAATGCCTCTAAAATCACAAAAATATTAACTAGTAGAAAACATTAATCCCTTCCAGAGACAGCCAATGGGTATCACGACATACAACCATGCAGAGAACCACACGCCCATTCAGAGTCTTGGACTCGGACATGCATGCTGCACTCACATGGACAAAGATTTGCACCTAGCAAACCATACAGAAGAAGACATAAACCAGTAAAGGACCGACGTCCAACTAACTTGTGCATGCATGGACGAACAGATTAACGCACAAACGTACAGGCCATATAATTGGCCTCACAGAGTCGACGAAGACGCTTATCAGCCACAAAAAGATGTATCGGATGAAGACGACGGTATATTATGCGTGCCTTTCCCATTCCTGCAACCATATATATGTCTGCACACTCAGAGATCAGTCCATGCAACCATCTCCTACTACGTAGGAGCCGCTGCACCAACTCGATCCATCGCCATGGCGGAGGCGCAGCAGCCGGTGAGCCCTGTGGAGAGGCTGATGAAGGACCTGTACGTGGTGGTCTCCATGGGGCTCGCCACGCCACTGAACCTCGCCGTCTTCCGCGCGGGCATCGAGGCCCAGCTCGCTCGTCACCCCCACTTCCGGAGCATCCAGGTGACGGGCAAGGACTGCACGCCCCGGTGGGTGCCCACGACGGTGAACGTGGACGACCACATCGTCGTCGTGCCGCCGCCGGCGCTGCTGGACGCCGCCGCAGGCGACGACGACCCAGCCGACAAGGCCGTGGAGGACTACCTGGCGTCCCTGTCCACGCTGCCCATGGACCACACGCGCCCGCCCTGGGACTTCCACTTCCTCGACGTCCGGACCTCCGAGGCCGCCTCCACCGTGGCGCTGCGCGTGCACCACGCGCTCGCCGACGGCATGGCGCTCATCACGCTCCTCATCTCGTCCTCCCGCAGCGCCGCCGACCCGGCGAAAGCCGCGCCCCTGCCCCCGCCGCCCGCGCGCACCGGCGCCGTCTACGCGCCGCCGAGGCAACAACCACGACCGGGGTCGGGGACGTCGTCGGCGTCAGCCCTGCTGCCGCTGCCTCGTCTCCTCGCGTGGATCTGGTCGTACCTCGTGCTCGCGTGCCACACCCTGGTGGACGTCGCCGCCTTCGTCGCCACTATCTTCTTCCTCCGAGACACGCACACGCTGTTCAAGCGAGCAAACCACGGCGGCGGCGACGACTCGCACCGCCGCACGCGTTTCGTCCACCGGACCTTCAGTCTTGACGACGTCAAGTTCGTCAAGAATGCCATGAACTACGTACGTATATAAATATAATATATATAAATAATTAATAAGAGCAATTATACTGTTTATTATTGTTTCAACAAGCCATAATATTGTCAAATAATGCAAGTCTCTCATATATATATATTGTGCATCTTTGCATGTATGTAATATATATAGACCATCAATGATGTGCTAATTGGAATAACTTCTGCTGCTCTATCACGATATTTTTTTCGGAAAACTGGTAAGTGATATGTCTATCTCAATTCTCAGATGACAACTTGTGCATATTTATGATCATGCATGCAAATAATACGATTTTTACACACATTACATTTCTTATCCTCGGAGTCAGGTGACACAAAGACAAGGAAATTAGTATTGCGATCAATAATCCCGGTGAACACAAGGCCGGTCACTAGCCTACAAGTAAATTCCAGAGATCCCATTATTTTTTTTTCCATTCACATATATACTCTCTCCATTCCAAACTATAAGACTTTTTGGCTTTTTTAGATATATATAGGAGTATAGTTTTTGTTATGCATTTAGAATTTAGATATACATTATGGCTAGATATATAGCAAAAGCAATGTATCTAGCTAAAAAAGTCAAAACATCTTATAATATAGATTGGTCAGAGTATTTCTTAAAGAAGGTATTTGATTCACCATAGCTTTTTAAACTTATTATAATTATTATTGCTATTTTTATATATGTTTATGGGCAGACAGATGTTAATATGATAGAAACTGGTAAGAGTACTGCTGTGAGATGGGGAAATCGACTGGGCTACATCCTCCTCCCATTTCATCTAGCCATGCACGATGATCCGCTTGAATACGTTCGCAAGGCAAAACAGGTTATAGATAGGAAAAAGAATTCACTTGAACTGCTTGTCATACATTTGGCTATTGAAATCGTCTTCAAAGTACTTGGCCCAAAGGTACCGTTTTATTTACTTCATATGCTCTTCTAAAATATCAAAATAATGCCAAAAGAAAAAAAACTTCAACAAGTCAAGTCTCCATTTTGTAAATTACCCCTAGCTGTACTTTCTTATTATTACTAATCACACTGAAACTTTGTCACTTGAGGCAGGCAGGAGCTTATGTGTTCAATAACATGCTCGCAAATACAACCATGGCTTTCTCAAACTTGATTGGGCCACCTGAGCAGATAGCGGTCTGTGGCCATTCAGTTGCCTACATTGCACCTAGCGTCTACGGGCTTCAACAAGTAAGAGCAACCCTAAGAATCTATATCATCAATCTATATAGAATGATCTCAATTAAATTGTCGCTAAAAATGCAACTAAAGACTAAAGAGAGCATGTACAACCTAAAATTATTCCATTGCTCAAGGAATTGAATTAAGTGTGATACGAAGTTGTTTCTTTTTCCTCACATTGTGACATTATGTGTTCTCGGATTTGTGACACCTTGAGGAATTGAAACAAAGCAAAATGCAAGAAAACAGTAATAATAATAATTAAAATAATCTAGCTAGCTAGGTTATTACGTCACAAAAATACTCACCTTTTACTCTTTGCAGGCTATCACAGTGCACTACCAAAGTTACAACAACACGATCAAAGTCATTCTAGCTGTTGATGAGGCACAGTTTCCAGATTATCGTCAACTCTTGGACGACTTCGCCGAGTGCCTCAAGCTTACCAAGAATGCCACCGCAAAGATGACGGCGTCAACAAAGACGATTAAGAATGAGTAATAAGGAGCTGGGAGAATGCTCCAGCTCAAGAACTATATACATATATATGTTGGTACTTACTAGCCTGGTGCTAATATAGATAGTGCGTCGGTGGACCAGAATAGTATATGTGATGTTGAGTGGTTAGTAATAATGTGTTATATATGTTGAATAATTAGTTATAATGTGTTATATCTATTGTTATTGTTAAATAGTTCTTGAATCTATCTATCTATCTATTAATTTACTCTGCACTGAGCGAAGAAATTGAGAAAAATTTTAATCCGAAAAATAATCTTATCACCTCATCTCTCAAGTCTCAACCATTGGAATGTTTCAAATTTAAATCTAACGCTCAATGAACATTCATCCTAATGAATTGATAAACGGGTCCGGTCGAAAAGACATTCGACTTTTTTAGCCGGTGGCTCTACGCATGTATCCACACGTCAATCCTACCCACGTTAACACATGCAAGTTCAGGCACCCGTGCAGACTCCGGTTGGTGCACGGTTCGTTTACCATCGTATATCTATAACGCATACATCATGGGGTTCGGCTGGGGTCGCCGGTGAGTAGTTGCTAGTGTGGCACGAGATGTATGTAGAGGAGGGACGAGAGGAAAAAGAAAAGGGAAATGCTGCATTATGTGCATTGGTTTTGCGTCAATAGGTTATATAGTTATGTAATTTGGAGAAAATTTAGATGGCACAATAATAAGAGGTTTACTTTGAAAGGCAATATGACTTCAGGAAATGCTCATATTCAGGAAGCATCAGAAGTTTTTTTTTTTTTACTTCAACAAACTACCAAACAGCGCTGCCTTCGCTGTTTGGTTATAACTGAAGTCAACTGGTTATAACTGTAAGTAACAAAACCTGAAAAGAAGCAAACTATAGGAGCAATACTAGGTGTGTTCTTACCGCTCTCACCCTTTGCTGGCAATTGCGCCCTCCAAAAAAAGAAGAAAAAAATGCAGCAGCAGCTCAAACAACATAAGCTACAAATACATGATCAGCTAAACTAAAAAAGACAAATAAAATTCTGAAAATTACAAGCAGCAGCAGCTCCAAAAAGCAGAAAAAAAAAGGCTGCAGCAGCAGCAAAAACAAGATATGCTACAAATAGCAGCTAGATAAGTAGCAAGCGACTACAAAAGGCAGAAAAAAGCATAAATGCAGCTCAAAAAACATAAACGCAAATCTACTAAAACAAGTCAAATATATAAAAAGAAAACTCCAAATAGCAGCTAACAATATACAGAGACACACACATAGAGATAAAGGCAAAGGACAATATAAACAGACACAAAATCAAAATAAAAGGCAGCAGCAGCATCAGCTCGAACAACATATGCTACAAATACAAAATTAAATAAACTAAAAATAAAAAATATCACCTAGATAAGCAGAAGCAGCTCCAAATGGCAGAAATAAAGCATAAAAAACTCCAAAATAGCAGCTAAAATTACAAAATCAACTCAACTACAAAAGATAAATAAAAACTCTAAAAATTAAAGCTAAAGTCAAAGGAAAAAACAAATATAAAATCAGCTAAACTAAAAAAGAAAAAATATCATCTAGATAAGCATAAGCACACACATCTCCAAATGGCAGAAATAAAGCATAAAGGAAACTCCAAATAGCAGCTAAAAATATAAAATCAACTCAACAAAAAAAGAGAAATCAAAACTCTAAAAACTACACTTCATGACCTGCCACAACACACACAAGGAAGCAGTAGCTCCAAAAAGAATAAAAAAAAGAAGAAAGTTGTGAATGAAGCTCAAGAGAGTTGGCTCACCAACTAAAGAGTCAAGACATTACATAGTTGGCCTTGCACTAAGGTATTGCTGTAGAAAGGATGATGAACATCCCCTGAAAGAGGCTGCCATAAAAGGAAAATATTAATCAGTTGCAACAATTCATATGTGCCTTGTAAGCTAAGATTGCGTGGAATAGCAGATGGAATTGACTGAGAGACCTATGTACATATATATAGAGGTGAGGGGATCTCGTGGTTTATAGAAACAGGACCAAACCGAGATCTACTCATATCTCCCTAACCAAGATAGAGGACCGGCCGACTATACCTGGCCCAGGCCCACACACACACACACATATACACATTTTCATTCTAACACCCTCCTACAGTCGTAGCATCGTGTTGGCGGACATTGAGACCGGACTAAAACTCCATGAAGATTGAAGAAGGTAAGCCTTTGGTGAAGATGTTGGCATACTGAGATGTCGTCGGGATGTGAAGAACGTGGACAACACCAAGAGCCACTTGTTCTCGGATGAAGTGAAGATCAATATCAATGTGCTTGGAACGCTGATGCTAAACGGGATTGGAAGGCATGTAAACTATACCGATGTTGTCACAATACACCAATGTGGCCTGATGCAGAGGTGTATGTAATTCTGATAACAGCTGGCGCAGCCAGGAAGCCTCACTCAGCTTCAGCACTAGAGCAGGAGATAGTGTTCTAGCGCTTGGAGGACCAGAAGACCAAGTTTCGCCAAGGAACACCGCTTAGCCTGAGGTGGACTTACGAGTGTCAGGGCAACCAGCCCAATCTGTATCTGAGTACACCACAAGATCAGACTAACTGGAAGCACGAATATGAAGGCCCAAGTCCAAAGTACCATGAAAGTAGTGAAGAATCTGCTTCAAAGCTACAAGATGATGTTATCATGGGTTGTGCACGTGTAGACACACCTGCCATACAGCATATGCAATGTCAGGGTGTGTGAAGGTGAGATACTGCAAGGCATCCGCAAGGCTGCGGTAATCTGTAGCATCGAAGATAGGAACACCATCTACAGAGAGTTTCGGGTTGATATCAACTGGGGTGGTACATGGCTTACCGTTAGCCATACCAACATATACTAAGATATCCAACATATACTAATGCTGGAATAATCTTGACGCAGTGTCCTAAGCCTGGATGCCTAGAAAACGATGAAGTCCCACCTAAGTCTTTCATAGCAAAATCCCGCTGTCATTGTAGTCGACAAGTTGGGCCTCCTTCTTCTTTTTGTAGTGGCAGCCGAAGTGCAAGTACTAGCAACATACCTCAACACTCTCTTCACGGCTCCCAAGTGCTCGGTGGTGGGGTTCTCTATGAACCTATGGATGTTGCCCACTGAGTATGCCAAGTCTGTTCTTGAATTTACCAAGTCTCACAGCGAGCCCACTATGCTTCTGTACCTAGTAGGATCAACAACTAGGGCGGTGCTAAACTTACTAAGTTAGACGAGGCCCATTGGAGTGTGGCTTGGGTTGCATCCAGTCAGCCTCTCATTCTCCAAAATCTTGGATGTTAGGCGCTTTGGATGATGGTGATCCTGGCCTTAGTCTGTGACACCTCCAGACCAAAGTAGTAGTGGAGCAACTCCAGGTCACTCATCTTGAATGTCGCCTGCATCTCTGTCTTGAACGCGTCGATGTTGACATTGTTGGTGCCCGTGATCACCAGATCATCAACATACACGGCCACAACTAGGCACCCATCTCCTTTGCCTCAGCAGGTAGATGGCATGCTCGAAGATACTCCTTCAGAAGTGGAGCATGAGCAGTGACTTGTTAATCTTGGAATACCAAGCATGTGGGGCTTGACTCGGTCCATACAGTGCCTTAACGAGGTGGAGCACCTTGTGCTTGTGCCCACGGAGAATGAAACTAGGAGGCTGCTCGATGTAGGCTTGCTTCTGGAGAACCCGTTCAGGAACACAGACTTGATGTCCATGTAGTGCACTGCCCAGCCTTCACATGTAGCATGAGCGAGTAGCAACCGCACAGACTCAAGTCGCACCACCAGAGTGAAGAACTCGTCTAAGTCGATCCCTTGTTGCTGCACATATCTCTTCGTGATGAGCTTGGCTTTATGATTGGTGATGATGGTAGTTTCATCCTTCTTGGTGTTATAAACTCATTTGAGGCCAATTGCCTCATGCGTGGCGATAGTCAACCAACTCCCATGTTCCACTCGCCTCAATGGATGTCATCTCATCCAGCATTGTGTGATGCCAGTGCTCATGCTTCATCGCCTCCTTGAACAATGTCGGCTTGGCATCACTTGCCAATAGCAACTGCTCCTCTAAGTCCTATACAGCGAGCAACTGGACAATGACCATGATGATGATGCGCCTTTCTGATTCTGCCACATCGACAATGTGCTTTGGCATACCGTGACACCCGAGCTCGCTGAGTCTAGTACTTGGTGGTGAAGTGAACTCGATGCCATGTTGCGGCTGTAGGTTCGGTGTCATGGACGTAGAGCCAGTGGTAGATGCATTCGCCATGGACTAGTCCATTAACGGTGGCGATGAAGGTGTCAATGCTGCTGCTGAGGATGAGTGTTGTCATTGTACTGGTGGTGGTGATCATGGTGGGCTCCTGAGAATCAAACTCCTGGATGACAAACTCACCAGGATCGATGTCATGTTTAGCAGACCAGGTACACTAAGTTGCCTCATTGAAGATGATGTCACAGCTGATGTGGATGTGCTAGGTCATCGGGTCCTAGGCATGGCATGCCTTGGAGCCTAGTTCATATCGGACGAAGATCATGCGCTGGCTGCGGTCCTTTAGCTTCTTTAGGTTTGTGTGGACACCTTAATGTGGGCGATGCACCTGAATATGTGGTGGTGATGCACCCCCCCGATGTGCTTCCGGTCCACAGCTCGTACGACGTTCTTCCTCTAATTGCCTTGGATGATGATCGGTTCAGCAAGTACACATCTGTCATCATAGCCTCTACCCAGAACATGCCACAGAGCGCCTTGGCCTTCAGCATGTTGGATAATGATCTTAGGCTCTCGAGCCATTACGAAGGGGTACGTGGTCAAGGACCATTTCCACTGGCTGAGTGATACAGGGGAACTCCCCACATGCATGACGATCGGTAGCGCCCAAACCAACCCATGGTTGAGGCCCCAAGCCAAGCAGTGCCACAATAAAAAGGGGTGTCCGGCTTCTCTTTTGGCCAATGCACAACTGAGAAAGCACACCACCTGACACTTTCACTCTCCTAATCCTTAGAGGGCGCTGGATCGACCCGAAGGCCGCCACCTCCCTTCTCCATTCGAGGCACCAGTCCCTGGCCAGTGTCGTTGGCATCCATAAGGTCGTCGCTACCCTCCTCGACCACATCGTCCTCAACTTAACATCCCAGTTCCACCAATTTTGGAATCCAAAGGTACGTGATCCCAAATGGTACATGATGTGTTCACTTGACTAGGCTAGATCATTGTTGTGTGGTCTCGATCTTACATTTGGCATCAAGAGCCTGGTTATTCTAGTCAGTGATCCATCATTTTTGGATCTGTCTCATTTGGATGTTTAGAGCTCAATTTTGATCTAATTTTTCCCTAATCACTTACTGTTAATGATGATGGCCCATAATGATGCATGTTTAGGCCTTAGTTAATCATATTCTATGAGTTTTATGTCTCTGATCTATGCCTATCTTGCGTGGGTAGTACTAAATGATCATGATTAGGGTTAATTACTATCGGGTAATTATGGTTATTATGTTTAATTATGCTTATGATGTTTATGCTACTGTTTAAGTTGGATTAGTTATGAATTAGGTTTACTTTCCCCCTGTTCATGCTAAATTTTTGTTAATTTGATGCTAATTGGGGCAAAGGGTTTTAGATCAAGCAATTAGAAGAAGGGGATGAGCGAATCAAGTCAAATCGCGATGCAATCCCCAAATTCTTGAAACCCTAGATCAAGGTTTCCCCAAAATTCTCCCCAAAATCCTCATGAACTTAAAACCCTAATTCCCTTGTTTGAAGTCTTGGTGACTTACCTTGGCCGGGTCGCCACTGCCATCATGTTAAGGCACGGCGGCGCGCTGCTCACGTGAAAATCGGACGGGGGGAGGAGAATGAGCTAGGGTTTTGCCCTGATTTCATTTTTTTGTTCAAAGCACGATCAATTGTGGCCATCAGATCATGATGAATGGACAAGATCGATTGGGCCATTAGCTAGGCCACAGGAGCCCACGCAGCCGCTAATGGGCTAGGCCAGATGCAGTCAGTCTTGAGCTGCCTTGTTATTTATTCATCTAATGATTTTTCTTCTGGGCCACTTATTTCTTATGGGCCAAATGCATTACGTTTCTGGGCTTGAAGATTTTCAGTGCATTATGAATTACGTTAATTTTTATGGCTGCACTATTTTATGATTATTTATGCCTATAATGATGTTATTTCTGCTGTGAATTATGTTTTATAGCTCTCTGATTAATATGGAACCAATGGAAAATTTTAATTGGAGAATTAATTTGAGTGCCATGTGTATATAATTTTTGACCAACATTGATTTTATATGCATATGTCACAAACTTATTATGATTATGAGTTCTTTTTCATTTCTGTTCAACGGTGATATGGATTAGAGCTATCATTATGTTTTTAATCTGACCAACATAGGATTATTTACATGTATGACATTATTTAATTGTTACTAATATTTGTGTTGGTTTATTTTAGCTGATGCTTCGCCCCTCACTCATCAGCTCACCAACTTCACCCTCTCAGTGGCACTAACTTTAAGTCATGGAAAGAGGACCTGGAGATATGGCTTGGGGTGAATGGAGACTTAGACCTGGTGATACATGAGGATAAGCCAGTTGCTCCAATAGCTCAGTGTGACAATGATCCCACCTTACTGCTAGGACAGCTAAATATGAGGAAAAGTTGGAGAAGTGGGAACGCTCCAACAGATTGGCCGTAAAGGTCATGAAGAATAATATTTCTCCTGCCATAAGGAGAGCCGTTACCACTTCAGAAGATGCTAAAAAGTACTTAGCAAATATAGAGGAGTAGTTCTAGATCTCTTCTAAGTCTGAGGCTAGTACTTTAATCATGAAAATGTGTTCAACTAAGTATTAAGGATCAAATAGCGTTAGGCAACATATCATGACGATGATTGATATGGCCAATAAGCTTAAGACCATGGAAATGCCAATTTCCAATGGCTTCTTAGTGCACTTTATTGTGACTTCACTCCCTCCAAAATTTGAGATTTTTAAGGTCAATTACAACCTCCTAAAGGAAAACTGGAATGTGAGTGAACTCATTGCTAAGTGTGTACAAGAGGAAGAGAGGCAGAAGGCTGAGAACAAGGATCAAGTCAACCTTGTTGGTCAAGGAAAAAAGCAAAACCATGGTAGGCCTAATGCTAAAAAGAAGTTGAACTTTCTCAAGGCAAAGAAGCCTGACTTTAAGAAGACTAAGAGTGCCAACACTGAGGAAAAATCCAACACCAATACTGAAGGAAGCACCAAGGGGCCTAAGTGCCATTTTTGCAAGGACTATGGACACATCCAAAAGGAATGTGATGGGTTCAAGGCCTGGCTTGCTAAGAAAGGTACTCATGATATAATTATTTTTGTAGATGAATCCCTTTATGCTAATGTTTCTCCTAATATATGGTATATTGATTTTGGTGTCACTGTGCACATTACTGGTTCATCACAGGGATTCCTTACAAAGCGGAGGCTAGCAAAGGGGGGAGCGCAAGCTTAGAGATGCTGACGGACATGAGACTGATGTTGAGGCCATCGGCACTCTTCCTTTACTTTGAGCAGTGGTTTCATTCTTAAGTTGAATAATGTGCTACTCGTTCCTATCACGAGAAGGAACCTTGTTTCTATTTCTGTCTTAGATGATAATGGTATTCATTGTGACTTTGGGAACAACAAATTCTTGCCTAAACGTAATAATGAGATTGTTGGTCTTGCCCCCAGGCATGACAAGCTTTATTTATTGCCTCTTAATGACTCTTCTGTGATGAATGTGCATGATGTCATTGATAAGCGAAAGGGAAGTATCACCAATGAGACCTCATTCAAATTATGACACTGTCGTTTAGGCCATATTTCAAAGGGAAGAATGGAGTGTCTCATTAGAGAAGAGATACTTCATCCATTGGACTTTTCTAATTCAGACTGTATTGATTGTATTAAGGGAAAATATGTGAAACAAATTAAGGAAGGAGCAATAAGAAGTTCGAGACTATTAGAATTAATTCATACTGATATATGTTGTCCCTTCTGTATTACATCAGTTGATGGATTTAGTGCCTTCACTGATGATTACTCCCGTTACGGATACATCTTTCCATTATGTGAACGATCTAATGCACTTGATAAGTTTAAAATATTCAAGGCTGAGGTTGAAAATTAGCATAATTTAAAAATTAAGGTAGTAAGATCAGATCATGGAGGGGAGTATTATGGGAGAGCTGCTCCATATGGACAAATCCCCGGTCCATTTGCTCAATTCCTTAAAGAAAATGGCATAGTTGCCCATTATTCAACTCTTGGTGAACCTTAGCAAAATGGTGTAGCTGAGAGACCTAATCGTACTCTAATGGACATGGTTCAAAGTATGCTAAGTAACTCTACACTATCAGTGAGTTTTTGGATGGAGGCATTAAAGACAATAGCGCATATACTTAATCGGGTCCCTACTAAATCAGTCTCTAAGACACCTTATGAATTATGGACTGGTAGAAAATCTAATATGAACTATTTGCATGTATGGGGTTGTCCAGCTGAAGCTAAATTATTTAATCCATATTTTGGAAACTAGATCGTAAGACAGCAAGTTACCATTTCATAGGATATCCCGATAAATCTAAGGGGTATCACTTTTATTGTCCGCATCGTATCACGAAATTTGCGGAAACTAGATATGCAATATTTGCAATATTTTTAGAGCCTGATGGCTTGAGTGGGAGTTCTGAGCCTAGAAGCATGGATCTTGAGGAAATACGGGATAATGCACGACATTCCAAGAGAATTTTGTTTCTATGCCTGAAGCGGTTACACCTTCAGCTTAGAACTCAGCTCCACATCCAGCTGAGGACTCTAGTGCTGCACCTGCGGCAAAAAATTTTGAGAGTGAGCACCCACTTGAAAATGTTGGGATAGATAACTCAGCACCTAATGATCAGGCAACTAATGATGAAACTGAGCCTATTCAAGCTGAGCAAGCCCCTGTGATAACTGAACAACCTCTATGAAGGTCACAACGGAAAACAAAATCTCCCATTCCGAACGTCCACATCTACTGGAGTTTAGCAACTTCAGCCAAGAATTTCAACCATGCTTGTTCAATACAGTCTAAACTGAATACTCTGAACAGAACCGAGTGATCCTAACTGTAGCGGTTCCTATTCAATTATTCATAAGAATTTTAGTTTATCCTTGTATTTCGAAAGATGGTGTGCAAGGTATTTACTTCCTTCAGAGTCCAGGCTGCCACTTTGGTTTTCAGGTACACTATTCTGAAAATTCAGCAATTTATGTCACAGTTACAACATTGGTCTGATTGTCAGAACATAGAATAAAAACTGAAAGCGAGTTACACCATTTCTTCCTTCACCTTATCTACTAGCTCCCTGTAAGCGGAATGTAGCTTGTAGAGGCACAAACATTACAACAGTCCCTCTCCTTGGCAGAACCCCATCCAGAACATAGAGGTACCAACCGATCACCACTCATCTATGCAATTTTATGACAGCAGCATACTCCTCCATCCCGCAATTAATGACTTTGTAGCACTACATTTGAGTGTCCAGGTACAAAGAGCACGTCATGCACCAGGCCATTCACCTGTCCAGGTGCAGAGAATAAATGATGCATGTTGTTTAAGGCCTAAACCTTGGGACCCCAGGACAAGACTCGAACAACCAAATACGTAGAATAACCGAAAACAATTACGAAATGGATGAATATGAAATGCATTAAACTGATCTCCTAGGACGACTCAGGTCTCCTCCTTTACAACCCCCTGGGGGCAATATTTATACGCGTCCTTCGGCTTTTACATGACCAATCTGCCCTTGCAACAACCATTTATTCTAAGAATATTCTCCCGATGATGAGAGCAGCGCCGTCTTTATGCTCTTGATGCTTTTGGTCTCCGCACCAACCGACCAGGTGGGTCCCGCCACCTGGTTACTATCGGCCCGTCCCCTCCAAATCGACATCTATATGTCGGGTGAAGACCTGCCTTACAACGAAAGCAGAATGCTGAAAGGTGGGGTCGACAACAAATGCCGATGACAGGCGCCTGCAACCGAAAGCAGACTACCGAAAAGTGGGGTCATCGATGAATGTCGACGACCAAAGCCTGCAACCGAAAGCAGAATACCGAAAGGTGCGGTCATAGACGAATGTCGACGATGAAAGCCTGCAATCGAAAGCAGAATACCTAAAGGTGAGGTCATCGACGAATGTCGACGACGAAAGCCTGCTACCGAAAGCAAAATACCAAAAGCTGACGATCAAATGATGTTTGTTTGCAAACTTATCCCGAACGGGCCACTAGGTCATTGTTGCACCGATAGGCTCATTCGGTCCCCTCCGGCCGCTGTCGGCTTTTCCCAGTGAGATCGGGGGGCTGGGGGTGGCAAGGATATTCCCAGCTCCCAACATAACCCCTCGGCAATGAGAGAAGCCAAGGGGCGATTGCTTCTCTTGGTGCCGAAACGCCCCTTGACAACAACCGTATTTGATGCTCCCGCAATTTTGGCCACTGCCAGAACACGAGCGTCACTTGCCACACGCCGTCCCCCGTAAGGACGAAAATCTTTTTATTTAACCCTTTCTTAATTTTTTATTTGAATGTGTGACACTTGGTTTGGCCATTAGGCTTTTTCGTCTCCGTCTTTTTTGGGTGATGAAAACTTGTTTTAGACCGTGAGTTTGAGGTTGCTTGCAACCTTTGTGACACTATCGAATATACAAAGGTGAAACCCTTTGTTTGCGATGATGATGAATGAGGTGGCAAAACTCTTGATTTTAACGTCCTAGTTTGTTGTTCTTGGTTTCTGCATGATCGGCTAGTGGTTACTTAAGGTTTTCGTCCTCCATGGTAATTTCATTTGGCAAGTTCCTTTTATTTATTATGACTTTCCTTATGTTGTGTGACATAGATACAAGGCATCGTCCCCCAACCTTTTAGGATGATGGAATCAGAAACATTTTTTCTTAGCCCCCGGCCTTATTTTTTTTGACCGAATAAGCGTATTTTTTACAAATAGATGAAAAACGCCGTCCTCCCAACCTTTTATGCTGAGGGGATTAGAAATATGTTTACTTAACCTCTCGGACATAGTTTTTTCCGGCCAAATAGGTGTCTTTTTTACAAACGGTAAGAAAACGCCGTCCCTCAACCTTTTAGGCTGAGCGGACTAGAGATGCTTTTGACGAAGTGCAAAGTGCCGAAACTATTGATGAGCTGCGAAAGCTCAAAGCTGAATTATCCCTGCGAAACTCGGAGCTTTTCTTCTGACAGTAACACACGCAGAAAGTATATAAAGCAAGCAAATTATTATGGGCACCTTTTGAGCGAAAGACAATGTAACTGAAGTGAGAGATATTCTAGATGGGGCACTTTGTCATGGTGTTTGGCGTTTGCAACTAAATGCTGGAGACTAACTAGTACTCTCGTATACGTAGATATGGTCATCTCGTTCTGAAGAAACGATTGAATGAGTTACTTGAATACTTCGTGACAACCGGAACTGAGCCGTAGCTCGAGTGGCAGATGCTCCAGTTAGGGAGCGGCCGATCGTGGGTTCAGGCCTCGCTCGACCCTAAGGACGCGATCTTCGAATCGAAATGTAGTTTTAGGGTATGTTTGTGTACTTAGATGTGTGTGGTGTGCGTACATATGGTATTGATGTGTGTCTGTTTACGAACAGATGCTGTAAAAAAAATACTTCGTGACAATCATGTTCGACATACACGGACTTCGTGACAAATATAATGGGCCGAAGCCAGCCCGTTCTTGCCCCGTTCTTGCCGAAATGAGTGTTCGGCTAAAACGAGCTCCTTTCGGTCCTCCTAAACTCCGATTTATTCTCTGTTCTTTCCTTTTGCACGGGGGGACGTTCGGTTTATTGTAAACGCATGTGCAGTGGTACAAGTATCCGGCCTGCCCCAACAACGGCAGAGCTTTAGGTTGTGCTAAACTAGTCAGATAATCTCCCAGCTAAGGAAGAACTAGAGTATGTACTTTAACCGATTACCGCGAAGATCGTGGAAAGGTACCCATGTCCACCGCCAATGCAGGCGTCAACCTTTGCCACCACCGCGTCATAGCGATAGGCTGAGCGGATTAGAGATGTTCTTCCCTGGCCTTTCGGCTTTAGTTTTTGACCGAATAAGCTTTCTTTTTACGAATAGCCAGAAAACGCTGTCCCCACAACCTTTTAGTCTGAGGGGATTAGAAAAATTTGTCTCAGTCTTTTGGCCTTAGTTTTTAGCCGAAAGGGCATGTTTTTGACGAAAGTTAGAAAATTTTTCTTTGCCCATCGGCCTTAGTTTTTAGCCGAAATGGCGTATTTTTTACCAATACCTGAAAAACGCCGTCCCCGCGACCTTTTAGGCTGAGGGGATTAGAAGAATTTTTTCTTAGCCTTTCGGTGTTAGTTTTTAACCAAAAGGACTTTTGTACGAAAGATGGTTGTCCCTAAATGCGTTTGTACTTTCATACTATTTGCGGTTAGCTGGTTGTTTTAGAGGCTGGCTGCTGTTAAGGTTTGATGATTTGCATTCATTGCCAGGATTGTGTGAAGTTGAGGTGTATCCTCTTGCTCCTTATGAGGAGCTATTTTTCTTTACACTTTCTGTGTTTCGGCCTTCGGGCCTCTTGGTGCCAATTCTGCCTTTTCGGCTGGCACCTTGTGCAGCTTCTAGGCTGTTGGGTTGCTTGCAAGCCGATATGGTTACCGAATATACAAGAACGTGGTTCATGTCTCTTGTTTTCGGTGTAGGAATTTATCGTAAAATTAGGGGAACCGAAAGTAAATGGGATTTTGTTCACTTCGCCCTTACATTTTTGGAGGGTCAAAGTTTTGAGCCCTTGGGTTTTTGTTTGCTTCGCCCTTACTCGAATGGTCGAAGTCTTTAGCCATTAGGTTTTTCATTAATGCATATGACGAAAGTATTTACAAGAAAAAAGCAAGCGGAATGGTACAATGGTAATTACTGGGTAAGTGAGGAAACATTGTTTCAATAATGAAATAGTAATCTCAAGGTCAGTTAGCAACATTGTTTCAATATTTTGACATTGTCCATGTGATGACTTGGTCTTGCATCGCTGTCTCAATGAAATAATATGAACCCGCACATTTGAAGAGATGAAATATCATTTGAATCCGGGTGGATAAATTGAGACGAAGATGAATCACCCATTATTATCTGAGAGTGGATTCAATAATCCTTGTGAAATTTGATGACATATATCTCCAGGTTATTAGCCTCTGAAATCCAGTTGGAAGAGCCATGAAGTATATGTCCAAATATTAGTCCAAAATCTAGAGAAATAATCTGGAAAGTTGCTTGGGAACAAATGCATCCAGTAGTGATTGCGGCAACTAAACACCTTGCTGCCAGTTGAGCTCATGACCTGGATGATAAAAACCAAAAGTTTCTTCGTGCATGGCCGTTGCATGAGTATATATGGCTTCATGGTATGAATGCCACTGGTTGGGCTGGCGGATGGAGTTAACGTGATCTGCCCATATCTTCCGAATGGCTGCTGATCGACAATTTGGTCTGTAGGCTGACCAGAATAAAAGAATTTGCTTGACTTAGCAAAATGACCAGAATGAAAGAATCAATTCATCTGATGTAAGTCCAAAATAATAAGGAATCCATCTTGCTGTAAGCTCAAGAAAATAGTTTGGTATATTTCAAGGGCAGGGTAAAAAAATTTTGGCGAAATTTCACCAAAATTTTCAAAATTTCGCTTTTATCGGTGAGTGCCGAAATGAAAACAAATACCGGTATGCCATTATTTTTTTTGTTTTTTAGCGCAAAATTAATTATTTTTTAAAAAAGAAAATGCTACAGCGACCACCGAAATTCCCGAAATTTCGTTTTTATCGGTGACCACCGAAAAGAAAATTTTACCGGTAAAAAAAAACCTTGTTCCAGGGTAGTAGATTGCAGTTGTATGTCATTTGCGAGGCCAAGTTATGGTCTCTAGAAGCTGTCGAAAGACCACAGCCTTAAAAAGAGTTGTAGGAAATTGTAGAGTGAATCGATATCTTTACTCATCACATAAATGTGTGTATATATACAGGTTACAGAGGTACAGACAATGGCTTACCGCGCAGGGCGCCATGCCTGTCGAGGCGTGCTGTGCGCGGTCACCACTCGTTGGCATGCAATGGCACAACGGACACTGCTCGATCCCATGCAGGGGCTGGTGAGACTCTGACCAGTGGCGGACCCAGGATCTTAAAGCAGGGTATGCCCATAGTAAAAAAAAAAAAATTTAGACCAACAACACAAAAATATTCAGATGAGCTTAGATAAAAGACACTCTGGCGGGGATTTGGTGTCGCGGCAGCCGCCGGCCACCTGTAGGAGCAGGGCGGCGTAGCCGCATGGTGCCGAGCGGTCTGGCGATGAGCGCATTTCCTAGCGGTCTAGCGGCAAGCAGTGGCGCAATGCGATTCCGTGTCCGTCGATTCGCAAAATTGGTGGCAGCTGCCCTATTCCTACGATGGATCAGTGGCCTGATGGATTGGGAGGAGTTGGGAAGTGAGTGGCAAGGCTAGATGGACCGTCCGCATTTGCGTGGGGGGGCTGCTTCGACTGAAACGCGAGTTACAGCCATAAAATGGCAAATAAAAGCATCTTTAACACCTTAACTATAACATACACGTATATACCTTTAGGAAGCACTAAAAATTTTCTCAAAAATGCAGGGTATGTCCGGGAATACTCGGGTACAATGCTAGGTCCGCCCATGACTCTGACTAAGTATAGTGTTCAACGCCCGCCCGCAGTCTGATGTGTAGTAGGCATGACACAAAGACTGGAGCGAAAGAACTCCAAGCTTGACGATGGAAGTCCTTTCGTGAACACGTCCGCGTACTGTTCGCCTGTAGGAACATGGAGTACACGGAGCTCGCCGGTCTGGACGCGCTCACGGACAAAATGGATGTCCAGTTCAATGTGCCTGGTGCGTTTGTGGTGTACCGGATTTGAGGACATGTATACGGCCGAGATATTGTCGCTGAACGCCACTGTCGCCTTGTGAACGGGACAGTGAAGTTCGCCGAGGAGTTGCTACAGCCAGATGCATTCGGCGGCCGCGTTGGCAAGTGCGCGGTACTCCGCTTCTGCGCTCGAGCACGACACCGTGGGCTGGCGCTTGGACGACCATGATACGAGCGAGTCGCCGAGGAACACGCAGAACCCCGAAGTGGAGCGCCATGTCTCCGGGCAGCCCGCCCAATCCGCATCGGAGTACACTGTGATGTAGAGGTCGGCGGAGGCGCGGAGAAGAAGACCATGGGACGTCATGCCCCGTAGATAGCGAAGAATGCATTTGAGCAAGGCCATGTGTGGGGCACGCGGATCATGCATATGTAAGCATGTCTGTTGCACCGCGAAGGCGATGTCCGGGCGCGTCACCGTGAGCTACTGCAGGGCACCGACCAAGCTGCGGTTGGCGATTGCTGTGTGGCGGAGGGAGGGACGCGCGGGGGGGTTGGGGTGGGGGGGGCACGGGGGCCTGGCACCCCCTGACATTCTATGGAACCTGTAGGATATAGTGCGTATATGTGTATGTATTTGCTGGTCAGCCCCTCCCACTCTCTCCAAACGATAATTGTGTATCTGAGGCCCATTAAGCAGCAGCCCATTAGCCTCTTTATTTGCTCCCTTTCATTATTGTTTGCAATATACGAAGCGTCCGCCGCCGGCGTCGTGGCTCTCTGCCTACTGGCTTCCTCGTTTCTCGCCCAAATCGTTATTGCTCGACACGGCACTTCGAGTCAGTTTCGAGTCTTCGGCTGTTCATCTCCTTCTCCTCGCCAGTTCGCCAGACCGCCGTCGGCGCTGTCCAGATTCCATGTCGTCCACCAGCAGGCAAGGAAGCAGGTAATTCCAATGATATTTTCTATTTCTGATTTCTCTTATCTCGTTAGCACTTAGCAGTCTAGTGATTCTAAATTTCCCTTTCCAATTTCACACAGTATGAAGAAGAGAAAGACCATGACCATTAATAGTTTTTATAAGCCGATTGGTTCAACTGCTAATTGTATTGAAGCCATTGCAAGCCGAGGCATTCAGAGTAACGTGCAAGTGGAAGCTCCTAATCTGCAAGTGGAAGGGGAAACTCATAATGATCATGTACAGAATCCTAATAATCAGAGTAGTGGTGCTGCTGCTGCTGCTACAACTCCGATCGAAGCCGAGGTTGCCGAGCATCCACCAGTTGTAGCTACTAGATTTGAGAGAGACCCTGGTAAACGTGTTCAAATATTGGAACTGCCAGCTGATCAACAAGATGAAGCTCGAAGATTTTATATTTCAGAGGGTCCATATCAACCAGTGTTGGCAGAGTACCCGCTCAGTGAATTAGCTCATCGTCGTCGATTTCAGAGTAACTGGTTCAAGCAATTTACTTGGCTAGAATATTCACCTCATACAAATCGTGCTTATCGCCTGCCGTGTTTCTTATTTTCCAAGAAGCCAATTGGGAAAGTGGGATGAGATACATTCATAGTGAAGGGGTTTCAGAACTGGAAGAAAGTTAACCGTGGAATTGAATGTTCTCTTCTAAAACACATGGGGAATGCTAGCTCAGCCCACAACTATTCAGTTGGGTGTTATAATAATCTTAAGAACAGAATGGGTCAAATTGACAATGTGGTTCTTAAGCAAAAAGAGATAATGGTAGCAAAAGGAAGACGAAGGCTTGCAACTACGATTGATTGCATTAGGTGGTTGGCATTACAAGGTTGTCCTTTTAGAGGCTATGATGAATCTCCAGGCTCGTTAAACAGGGGTAATTTTCTTGAAATGCTCAAGCTTTTGGCTTCGTATAACAAGGAGGTTAATGAGGTTGTGTTAGAAAATGCTCCCAAAAATGCAAAATACACTCTCAGCTAATGGCCTAAGCATACAAGATATAAGAGGTGAAGGATACGATGGGGCTAGTAACATGAGAGGAGAGTGGAACGGATTAAAAGCTCTAATTCTCAATGAGTGCCCGTATGCATATTATATTCATTGCATGGCTCATCAGCTTCAGTTGGCCCTTGTAGCAACATCAAGGGAGGTACATGAAGTACATAATTTTTTCAGCATGCAAATTTCATCATAAATGTTGTTATTACTTCTCCTAAGCGCAATGATGAGTTGCTAGCAAATCAAGCAGATGAAATTGCCCGAGAAATTGAATTGGGAGAGCTTGATACAGGGCGAGGGGCAAATCAGAGTACCTCCCTACAAAGGCCGGGGGACAAAAGATGGAGTTCCCACTACAGATCCATTCTAAGCTTAAACAAGATGTTTGGTGCCACAGTTTTAGTCATACGCAGCATTGCTAATGATCGTTCAGTTTCGAAGTATTCTCGGGGAGATGCCAGTGGTGCCTTACTAATCATTGTCACATTTGATTTTGTGTTTATTCTATTCCTAATGGAAAAGATTATGAAGATCACTGATGTGTTGTGTCGGACACTCCAAAAGAAGAACATTGATATCTTAAATGCGGTGGATTTTGTTTCTACCACAAAAGTGTTGCTTGGTGAGTTGAGAAATAATGGTTGGGAACCTCTTCTTGAGGAGGTCAAATTGTTTTGTGCAAAGCACGAGATTGATCTGAATAAGAAGTATGTTGATGTGACTAAATCTCGAAACAAGAATGACAATACCACAGCCTTTCACCATTACAAAGTAGATGTGTTTAATGTTGCAATTGACCAACAACTAGCAGAGTTAGAAGATCGCTTCAGTTCTCAATTGACAGAGCTTTTGTACCTTTGTGCTTCTTTGGATCCTAGGCTGGACACATTCAACATAGACAATATATGCACTCTGGTGGAGAAATATTATCCTGCTGATTTCTCAAGTCAAGAAAGAGCTCAATTGGAGAGTCAGCTGCCACATTTTCAAATTGATGTATGCAACAGTCCAGAACTAAAGGAATTATCAACACTTGCTGATCTAACAAGTGCACTATATAAAATAGGTAAATATAAATCTTATCTTATGGTGGACAGGTTGTTAAGATTAGTTTTAACTCTTCCCGTATCAACTGCAACCACCGAAAGATGCTTTTCAGCTATGAAACTTGCGAAGACACGTCTCAGATGTACAATGGGAGATGGACTTCTACGAGATTGTTTGGTAATTTTCATTGAGAGAATTGGCTGCATCAATCAGTACGGATGATATTATTACAGCCTATGATCTTGCTGCTAGTCGTAGAGCTAAATTTAAGTAGATAGATATGTAATTTTGTTTTGGTTAAGACTTGTGAAACATGCTGCCATAATTTGTGGTTAAAACTAGTTGTCATGGCCATCAGTTCATTGTTCCTTTGTCAATTGCCCCCTGTACTCAATTCCTGGCTCCGCCTCTGGATGGGAGTCCTGGCCGGCTTGCAGGAGGACATACCGGCATGCTCGAGGATGTCTTTGGTGTACCGCTCTTGCTAGAGGTAGAAGCCTACCGTGGTTCACCGCACGTCGATGCCAAGGAAGAAGTGCAGTGCGCCCATGTCCTTGACCTTGAACTCAGTCTGGAGCTTGTCGATGAAATGTTGAAGTAGGACCGTGAAGGTGCTAGTGAGGACGATGTCGTCGACGTAGAGGAGGTACACCATGTCGGAGCCGCGACGAAGTGTGAAGAGGGAGGAATCCGACCATGTGGCGATGAAGCCGAGAGTCTTGATGAACATGGCGAACCAGTCAAACCAGGCCCGGGGTGCCTGGCGGAGGCTGTGGAGAGATTTGACCAAGAGACAAATGGCCGGCTTGACGACGGGAGTGAATGTCTCGCTGAAGTCCACACCCGCACGCTGTGTGAAGCTGCGTACGATCCTTCGTGCTTTGTAGCGCTCTAGGGTACCATCGGGATTGAGCTTATGTTTAAACACCCATTTGCCGGTGACGATATGGGCGCCAGGAGGCTTGGACACCAGTCGCCAAGTGCGATTCATCTGCAAGGCATCAAATTCTGCAGCCATAGCGGCGTGCCAGTGAGGATCCTTGAGGGCTGTCTAGATGGATTTGGGTATGGGTGAAGGGGTGTTGATGGGTGGAGACGTGGTGGAGACCATGGCGTAGCGCGGGTTTGGTTTGATAATACCAGCTTGGAGCCGGGTGATCATATGGTGGTGAGAAGGTGGCGCTACGATGGGATCCACAGGAACCGGAGGTGTTGTAGTTTGAGAGCCAATAGGGGACGATGGACTGCCGGATGGCGTGGCACTCGACTCGTGTGTCGAGGACGCGACGGGAGCTGGGCTGCTCTCAGCAGAAGAGGTGGAACCAGGATCTCTGGTGCTCAACCCATGTGGCGAGAGAGGAAGGGGAGGTGTGCGATCCATAGAAGGTGCCAAAGCCAGAGCATGCTGTGGCGGGTCATAAGACTGAATGAGAATGGCTAGATCTGAATGTTCAGGTATTGTAGCACATAAGGGTGTTGTCGGTGTTGTCTGAAAAAATTCAGAAAGGAAGGGGAAGTGTGATTCGTCAAATACGACATGGCACGAAGTGATGACTCGACAGCTGGAGAGATCAAGACACCGGTAGACACAATGATCTGCAGGATAGCCTAAGACGAAGCAGGGCATAGAGCGAGGGCTAAGTTTGTGATCTGTTGTGGCAATTTGATTCGGGTAGCAGAGGCATCCGAATACTCGGTGGTGACTGAGATCCGGTGGGCTGCCGAGGAGGAGTTGGAAGGGAGTGAGGGTGCCACTGGATTGACACGGCCATCGATTAAGGAGATGGGTGGCAGTAGAGAGGGCTTCTGCCCAGAAGGTGCCAGGCAAGCCGGCATGGCAGAGAAGACTGCGGATGCAGTCGTTAAGGGTGCGGATGACTCGTTCGGCCTTGCCGTTTTGGGGAGAAGTGTAGGGACAGGAAAGGCGAAGAACAGTGCCATAGGCAGCAAGGTGAGCGCGTACAGCCTTGTTGTCAAACTCATGGCCATTATCGGCCTGAAAAGCTCCGGATGGGTGACTGGAATTGAGTGTTGACGTAGGCATAAAATTGTAACAAGCAGGGGAACACTTCAGATTTTGTATGCAGAGGAAATGACCATACATAATGGGAATAATCGTCAATTAAAACAAGATAATACTGCAAACCAACAAAGCTAGAGAGGGGTGATGTCCAAACATCAGCGTGAACAATTTGGAAAGGAACATAAAAAATTGAAGTAGAAGAAGAAAAAGGCAGTCGGGTGTGTTTGCCCAGCTGGCACGCATTGCAGGTGTTATTGGAGGACTTGGTGAACTGAAGATCAAGGTTGGCGAGGGTCTTTTGGAAGTTGTGGTGGCCCGGATGCCCAAGATGTTGGTGCCAGAGATCCATGGTGGGTGCAGAGTTGATAAGTGCCTGTGGTGAAGGATGCGCCAAGGGGGTACAGTTCACCATTGCTATCACATCGGAGAATCTCCGCCCGCGTGAGAAGATCCTTAAAAGAGAAACCAGATGGATCAAATACAACAGACACATTGTTATCACGAGTAAGAGATCAGACGGAAATGAGATTTTTTTACTAGGGGAGCTGAAATTAGGATGTTGTTAAGGTGGAGTGGAGATCGACCCATGGCAATGGTGGTCTATGCATGGTGTGTGACGGGCAAGGAGGCGCCATTGCCGATGGTGATCGGAGGAGAAGAATAGAGGGGTTGGGAGGAAGATATGTTACCAGAGAAGGAGGACATATGGGATGAAGCCCCAGTGTCCAGGTACCATTCAGAGCTCTGAGGTCCAGTGGGAGGGACGCCGGAGTTCACCAGGGCGGCGAGCATGGCCTGGTGCTTTCATACGTCGGCGGGAGAGCCTGATGTAGTACCCACGTCTGGAGGAGCACCGGCAAAGTAGGCCTGGTTGGCCTGCGTGCCGGGCCGAGGGCCCAGAATGCCAAATGCCGGAGCACGGAAGGGCATGGGCCAGGCCTAAACCATGCCGGTCCATGGGTTTAGGCTGGGCGTCCTCACGCCGTCGATCTGTGGCCGGGGGTTGTTGTTGAAGTTGGAGCCCCGCGGCTTCGCCCGCCTTTCTTGCCACCGCGCCGGAAGTTGTTGTCGTTCCGGGAAGGCGCGCCGTAGCCGTGGCCGTGGTGATGCTAGCCACCATTGTGGTCAAAGTTTTAAATAGCGGGCTAAGTTTCTTAGCGGCAGCCTCTCCAAAAGGCTAAGAAAGCCTATAGCGAGCTACATAGCGAGCTAAGCCATTTAGCGGCTAAGCAAAAAATATGTCAAAAATCATGTAATTTTACACATAATAAAGATATAGAAGATGAAAATATTACAGGTACCAATTGAGATAGTAGTTCAAAGTCTTACTAAAACATTATATCAAAGTTCGTAGTTCATACATGATACATAATACATCACATAGGGACATACATGAGTTCAAACAAAAGGCATGGAGCCATAGGCCATAGTCTCATACATATCAGTACATCACACATGCATTTCAGCATCTGAATAGTTTAGTGTACTCACCTAATCATCTTCAGCATCAGTAGATAGTTCTATAGCATCTTGATTTTCCTCTGATTCAGAAGCAGAGGATGCAGACTGAGGTGTCATCAGAGATGCCAAGGTCCTGAATTTCTTCCTAGGGCACGAAGCTCTCTTCCTTCTAGCTTGTGCTTGAGATGGTTCTATACATCCCTGATCTTCTTGACTTTGAGTTTCATTTGGTTCTATTCCAGTAATGAACTCATTGTTATCATCCTCCAGCACATCATTAATTTCCTTCTCTATGGGATCTCTATTCTTATTCTCTTTCTTATGCCTTAGTTTGGAGTTAAATTTGACAAATACAAGGTCTCTCATTCTATCATGAAGTAATCTGTTGCGCTTTTTTGTGTGTACCTAGTTTTATTCAGTTGAATAAAATTCAAGGAATGAGAAGCAATGCAAAATAAATTCATGTAAGTTAGTTGTGGAAGCAGGATTAGTTTTCATACCTGTTCAAATGCTGACCAATTCCTCTCACAGCCAGAGGAGCTATATGTCAAACTTAGAATCTTTATTGCCAACAGCCTCAAATTAGGTGTAATTGTGCCATGATTCAGCCACCATGTTGCTGCATTAATAAGCAAAAAAGTTAAACTCTTGTGACAGAAAAAACAATTATATTGGATAATTTCTCAATCACATTAGTTTTATATTTTTCACCTGGGTTGAAGTCCTTATTTCTCCTCCGCCTTGTAGCAATGTCATGTCCAAATGACCCTTGCTGTTCCATATATTTATTGAGGTCTTCAATGATATTATCTTGAATTTCTTCATCATCAATCAGCGTCGTAACACACTCAATTACAACTGCTCTAAATGATCAATCACTCTTAATGTTTGACTTATTTGGGTAGTAATAATAAGGGTTCAAATAGTACCCAGCCAAGTGTAGTGGACTCTTCAACTTGCAGTCCCACCTTTTATCAATTATTTCCCAAACATGTTTGTATTTTTCCTCATCATTGTCAAACCTCAATGCAATTTCTTTCTTTGCCTCCAGCATATATCCATGCAAAAATCCCATTGCAGGCACATCGCTATCCATTCTTCTCAGCACATTAGCCAATGGCTCAAAATAATTAACAGCACTATCAACTTTTTTCCAAAAATCTTCAGAGTTCACCACTTTTTCTACCTTCTTCCCTTTAGCACTTTTCAAGTAACCCATCTCATTTAGATCATTATCTCTAAACAGCCTTTTCAGCTCCTTCTTGTTATCTAGCAAACTCTTCAAATTCAAATAAGCAGTGGCAAATCGAGTAACTCCAGAGCGAACCAAGTCCTTACCAAGATATTTTCTCATCAAATCCAGGACCCTTGTATGAGCATAGAGAAATGCGGTCACTTGTCTTGCATTTGCAATTGTTTCCTGAACTGGTCCAAGTTTCCCAATGTCCTCCAACATGAGATCTAGACAGTGAGCTGCACATCCATTCCAAAATATTTTGGATCTCGTTGCTGCTAGGAGACTTACTGCCGCTACATTAACACTAGCATTGTCAGTGACCACATGGATAACATTCTTCTCACCTATATCTTCAATGCATCTATCCACAAGGTCAAATATGTATTTACCATTTTTTTTTACAGCAGAGCAGTCCACAGAATCCAAAAAAAGGATCCCTTCAGCACTATGCACAACCAAATTCATTACTCCCCTGCCCTTCTTATCTGTCCATGCATCTGTCATAAGTGTACAATCTGAGGTTTTCCATGCTTCCTGATGGCTCTTGAATCCATCCAACACCTTCTGTTTCCTTTTTTGCAAAAATGGTCCACTCATCTCATAGGTACTAGGACCTCTTAGACCTCTACCAAAGGCTCCAATGGCCTCAACCATATTGGCAAAGCTAGGAAGAAGTACTGTATTGTGTGCAATGCTAGCTTCATAAAAAAACTGACATATATACTCACATGCTCTATCCCTCTGCTCTTCTCTTTTCTGAGTTGTTAACTTCGATTGAACCTTGTCACTGACATAAGCTCTTTTCTGGTTCTTCTGAACAGCCTCTTCTATAGAAGCTGGCTTGTAGAACATCTTGATAGATCCACTACCAGATGAAGAAACAACACTATAACTAGGTCCTTTTGATGACTTTAGCACCATAACCTCATTCCCATGGTCAGAGTCCACCTTCTGAGTGATCCAGATCAATTACATCTCTGAGTGATCCAGATCAATTACATCTCTGGCCCTTTTCTTTTCCTTTTGCTTTTGTTTCTTTACACAAGTTTTCTTGTTAATCAAAGCTAGCATCTCTTCCTTCACATCAGTCGGAACCTTGTCACACTTAGAGACACCAAAGCCACCAATACGAGCAAGATGGTACTTCACTCTTGTAATTCCTGCTTTCATCGTTTTCTCACAGTAGTTGCACACGAGTGAATACTTCTTCTTTGGGTCTAGGCAATAACAATGACTCCATGCAGGGTCATCTGAGTTGATAGCAACTTTAGTGGAAGCTGATTGTTCTACTGATGGGGCACCTAACCAACCAAATAAATATGAGATACAAAAATGTCAGTCTTACTGCACCAACCTAGAACAGATCTAAAACTCTACTTTCTTCATGGGAAAGAGATGCTCACTACTCACTACCATTCAAATCCAGCAGCACAAGAAGGTACGTAAAGAAAAAGAGGAAAAATGAGAAGAGTTTGAAGCATCTTGCCTTCCGGCTGTGACTGAGACATGGTTGCTGCAGCAGCACGCAGCAGCCTCCGGTGGGCGCAGCAACAGCACGCAGCAGCCTCCGGCGGTCACAGCAGTAGCACGCAGCAGCTTGCACCCTCGCCGGTCACAGCAGCAGCATGCAGCAGCAATGCAGCATCCGGCGGCGCCGCCACCAGCAGTCACTCGTGGTCGGGAGGAACTTGCGTCGAATGGCTAGGGTTATGCCTGGTACACTTCATATCCCTGCTATTTGGGCCTCCAATTTATTTGGGCCGGCAGAAAATGAAGCCCAAGGCCACATAGCGGCGCTAAACGAACTCAATTTAGCGCAAATTAGCGCGCTATTAGCAGCTAATAGCGGAAAAAATCATTTAGCGTTAAAATCCTCGTAGCTTAGCGTTCCTCTCCCCGAAACGCTAAATAGCGCTATAGCGTCCGCTATCGCGCGCTATTTGAAACTTTGGTTGTGGTTCTGGTTGTTGGTGCCACCATCACGAGTGGGCGGTGCCGAAGGTCGAGGTGTACCGGATTGGGAGCCACCGGATCTGGATCCAGATCCTCCAGTCGCCATGAGAGCATATTGGGTTGATCACTTGGCATGCTCAGTGTCATACTGTTCCTCCAAGAGCAAGTAGGATCGTGCTGAGAGAAAAGTGTGGGGTGGCTCTCTTGATGCGATCGTCGGAACGGTGTATCGATATTTGGAAGAGAGGCCACGGAGTAGGTTGAGGACTTGGGTGGTTTCTTTCACAGGTTGACTGACGTCGCGCGAGCGTCAGAAAGGCGTTTAAGTTTGCTTGTGTAGGTTGCGATATCCATGTCGCATTGAACTAAATTGTGAAACTCGGTAAAGTTAGACAGCACGGTGGAGCTCATTATCGCGGAATTGGGCATGGATGGCTTGCCAGATTTTGTAGGCGGAGGCTTTTGGGTTGCGCACGATGGCGCGGACATCTTTGGATATGGAATTATAAAGCCAGCTGAGGATGCATTGATCAGCCATGGCCCAGTCAGTATCGCGGTGATTTGCGGAGGTGGGCGCAATGGTGAGGTGGGAGGTGAGGCCAAACTTGCCAATGAAGGTGTCGAAGAAATCGCGCCATTCGGCATAGTTAGACTCGGTGAGGTTAAGTTCGACAGGGACACGGTGGTGAATGTTAACGGTTTGGAGAACAGTAGAGGAGGGTGGCTGGATGATGGAGTCGGCGGCAGAGGCGCTGCCGTCAGTGACGGACCTAGGGTTTTATCAAAGGGTATGCGGCTCAAAAAAATTTCAGGTGCACAACTAATATTAGTGTAGACTTTGTCAACCGACACAACACTACACATAGCTTCCGATTTCCATTCAATTTCATGGCGTATATATGTCACAGGACACAACAAGATGGGATGAAAAATTTGCAAAATATATAGTTATAAAATTTGCAAAATATATAGTTTATAATATCTATCTAGAGGGGATAAAAACTGGAAGAAAGACACATGCTCGGGACACAAGAGAGGATACAAAATCCAAAAACTAGAGGAAAAAGTATATTATCTATACTTAATTTTAAAGGGACAAAAGAAAATCAAAGTTTTGAACAGCGTTGTACAAAATGGATTAAGTAAAACAAAATGTACAGGTGCCATGCATTGAACTGGTGACCTTTGGATTACAACAGAAAGGGGCTTACCATTTCGCCTGGAAGATGTATGTCTAGCTTCTGTTGCAAATTATGAAATTTAATGATTTTTAACCCGTGTTAAGTACTATAGGATGCCCCACAGGGTATGCGGTGGCCCACCTTGCATACCCTGTGGATCCGTACCTGGCTGCCGTCGGAAGAGTGACAGGAGGTGCCCTCGGCAGAGAGGTCCCCGTTGAGCAGGGGGTTCTCATCGGCCATGGTGCTAGGGATAGGGGATAGGGGAGTTGGGCAGCGGAGGAGAAAGGCCGCGGCCAAAGAGAGCGCGGCGGGGAGGAAGGGTGGATCGCAGGTTTTGAGAACCTGGAACATTGATACCATGCAGGAAGTTGTAGAGTGAATCGATATCTTTACTCATCACATACATGTGTGTATATAAACAAGTTACAGAGGTACAGACAATGGCTTACCGCGCAGGGCGCCATGTCTGTCAAGGCGCGCTGTGCGCGGTCACCACTCGTTGGCTCTGACTAAGTATAGTGTTCAACAAGAGTCACTGGTAAAGTTATCAGATAAATTGGAGTCATATGGAAAATGTTTCTAAAATTGTTGTGCAATGGCAAAACATTATGTGCTTTGGAGTGCGAAAAGAGAAGTACACAGGCAAGCAAGAAACTAAAGCAAACGGTAAAGGTTATGCGCTTTGGGGTTTTCTTTCGAGTATTTATATTTATATTTATATTTATATTTATATTTATATTTATATTTATATTTATATTTATATTTATATTTATATTTATATTTATATTTATATTTATATACATACATATCGTGAAAGACAGGGGTCACTTATCTGCATTATCTGAGACTCTGTGGAAGATTGCTATTCGCTTGATTTGAAGCGATCGCTGCGAAACTTTTTTTTTTTATCGGTCAACGGGGGGAGAGAATCCCCCACCTGAATTTTATCCATCATGTGGCTCTTTAAAGCCTGATAGTACAAATACATGTTTGAGGCATAGCATTGCGCACAATCACGCTGTCTAATGAAACTGAAAACCGAAAACACAAAGAGGAAACAAAGAACTCTCATGAAAAACAGACTCAAGGATAAATCTAGACACAGGCTGAAAGAGGCCAACCGAACGTCGACTTGCGCCCCCGCCGAACAGCATACTCGTCGGTTTCACTGTGACCATCGTGCCCTCCACCATTCCTCTGATGGTGACATCCTCCAGCACATCTGGGCCCACACCACCCGTAATTTGATATTCTGGCACCATGGCGACGGACATGCAAGCCCAGGATCATCGGACACGACGACCTCCCATGGAAATGATGGTGACATCCTCCAGCACATCTGAGTTCACGTATCACCGTCCAACGCCGTCCATAGGGATTGGAGGGGAATGGCGGCAGCGGCGGAACACCACTCGGCATTTGATATTCTGGTACCATCAAGGAGAGCGCCGACAGAGCAGAGACGCCAGAGGAGGATACTTGTCGAAACATCAGCAACGACTTACAGCCAGGCCCAGCCTCACCCAAGAGAGAAGCAGGAAGCAAAGAGAGATAGGTCTGAGCTAGCTCCTCCTCGGTGGTGCCTCCAAGAAGGACATGACGTTGGAACGCCACCACCACCGGTTCCAGATAACTAGAGGTAGGTTTTCACCAGGAGGAGAGGGGAAAGGCTACAACTACAGGATGGAGAGGCTATATCGACGCCTCCAAGGGGTAAACGACGCTCGAGGACATCGCCGTCGATCGCACAACTAGGTCATGCACAACTTTCGCCTAAGCTTCTTAATCCCGGGAACTGCAGCCCACCTCTGCCGTCTCAGAACCAAAAAAGGCGAGCGCAGGGCATGGTCGGCACCTTCATTCTGCCCACCCAGTGCTCTGCCCTCCCTGTCGAAGAGGGGAGGGCGCCCACAGGCACGCGGCCCCACGTCAAGATGGAACCCTGTATGCCCGTGGCCAAACAGCGCGACCCGCACCGCTGCAAAAGTCCTTCCCATGCACCAAGTGAAACTCACCATAATAAGAGTGTAGGCCCGGATCCAGAAGCGCTGGAGGCGACATCACTACGAAACACTCGTGAGCTCGCCGTACGTGACTCTCGGCCTGCAGCCTTTGGAATAGAGAAAACACCTTTCGAATTGCTGGCCTGACGCACCTTTCGCAAGGCGAATTCGAATTCCTTCGGGAGGGTAGGCCGAAGAGTTACCCTGAGTCATGAGGCACAGGAACGCCGCCCCGCACGGGAGACACTACCGGAAACTCATAGTTTGCCGTGTGCCCAAAACTTTGCCGTGTGCAATATTACGGGCACACGGCGAACAGGCCCTTTCCCGTGCGCCAAAATAAAAACACACGGCAAAAACAGAAGACACGGCAAAAGGTAAATTTGCCGTGTGCCCAAACGGATGCACACGGCAAATCAAAACTTTGCCGTGTGCCCCCGTTAAAGCACACGGCAAACTAATCAACGTTAACGGGCGTTACCTTCACGAAAGATTTGCCGTGCGCGTCACGACGGGCACACGGCAAACTTCACACTTTGTCGTACGCTGGGGACAGTGGCACACGGTAAACTCCCCATCTTCGCCGTGTGCTTCCTCTAGAGGCACACGGCAAAGAGGAAAAGTTTGCCGTGTGCCCCCTCCAAGGCACACGGCAAAGTACCGCGCCGCCGTCTCCCGCCGTCTGTTGCTTTTTTTTGCCGTGTGCCCACCGTCGCACACGGCAAAAATATTTGCCGTGTGCCCGATAAAAGACACACGGCAAACTCGCGTTCGCCGTGCTGCTGGTCGCCGTGCCGGCTTTGTCGTGGGCCACCCACGGCAAAAACTTCGCCGTGTGTTTCTTGCCGTTCGCCGTGTGCCCCAGGCACACGGCGAATTATCAGTTTCCCGTGGTGAGAGCCGAACACAGCATCCTGATGCCGAAAGGCAATTTCGGCACCAACAAAGCAGCTTCGGGGATCGGGCCCTCTGTCAGACGAAATAAGGAGATGCCGATACAGGTTAGGCTGCGCCGAACTGCATTCGGCTGTTTGACCCTGCTATCATAAACGACTCACCAGGGCGAAACAAGTCGGCGACAGAGGCGCCGATGGGACGTCCAGTGCTGCCGTACTAATATAGGTGGTCTTAAGTGATTTTCGTATTCTTTTCTCGTATGCCGCTACAAATCAAGCACCGAAGAGCCAAAAGATCCATCGGTTTCTCCGGTGTGGCTCTTTGGATGGAGCAACAGGGGAAGGCAGGGTGCCCGGCACCTTCAATCTGACAGCTAGCTTCAGCTTGGCGGCGGCGAATAGTAGTAGGTCTTGCGCGTCACATGCATGTGCGGTGCCGAACTCAAGGCCAAGGTGCGCTGCTGGCCTGATGGGAGCCAAAGGATTAAGCCTCTGCGAAAAGATATCCGGGCTTGCCGAATAAATTTTCCTTTCGCCGAATAGATTTTCGCTTGTGGGTACCGGACTGCCGACTCGCAAAAGTGACCCTTGTTTGCTATTGCTACCTCCGTGCTTGAACGAATGGAAGAAAATTAGATGGGCGATGGGCGCTCCGTGCGCTGCGTGCGCCCCCCACCTCGATGGATGCCGCGTGGACAGCCCTTCCATCGAACGGCAGCTCGAAAACGACCTGCGCTCCTGTCATTCCCATCGACTCAGCCCTCCCCATCCCACGCCGACGCCGTCCTGGCCGTCGGGGGAGGCTCGGATCTTGGCGTATCTGGGGCCGGCCGTAGCTGCCGGGTGTTTCGTTTGGTGGCGCTGCGCCCATTGGCGTGATTTGGCTGCGACGCCGACACCGCTCGGGTGGGGGAGGCCTGGATCTTGGCGCGCCGCTGTCGCTGCGGCGAGACTCTGGAGGGGCGGGCACGGCGCGCTCGTCAGTCGCCCGTAGTCCCGCTGAGCTGCCGCCTTCGCCCGACCGGCGGGAGACTCCGGCCAGCTGTGAAGACTATGGAGTTGGCACCCTACCTAGCAGTGCTGCTACTTTCAGCACAGGTGTGCATACTGCAGGCAACACAACACATGGACAGGCACCATGCTGTTGTGTTCGGAGTTTGCAGAGTCCAACAGGAAACCTACATGAAATCCATTCAGGCTATCCAAGTGCTCCAAACCAATATGATCTGAAAGTGTACATGAATATAGATGTTTCAGAAATACAGAGAGGTTGTCAATATTTTAAGTGTTCAGAGCCTCTGAACACTTAATCAGAGCTAATGTCTCTTGTGCAAGAAAATTCAACATTTTGATGGAGGGCAAGAATAATGAATCTATGTAACTTTGGTCTTTTGCTGTTAGGAAGTCTCTTGTGCTCAGAATGGGAACCTTACATACTTTGCTCTGAGCCAATGCATTTCAGAGAAACAATGAGATTCTTAAGATGGGAGACGACTGGGCGGCTTTGGTGCGGCACGGCGCAGCGGTGCCCCACGGACCGCGCCGCGCGTCCGGCGGAGGGCGCAGGCGGGGTGCTTCGGCGGAGGGCGGGCCGTAGGCGAGGCAGAGCTGTTCCCAACGGCGAGGGATCGTCGGCGATCGGGGACGGCGTCGGCAGCTGGGACCGGGGAGGGGCGGCGCCGGAAGAGCGTCCCCGACGAGCGCCGCGGAGCTGGAGGCGCGCTTGTTGCGAGGAAGTGCGGTGGCTGGGGTGTGGCAATGGTATGGGAGGGGTCTCGTTTGATTTGGAGCCGAGCCGGCTGCCGATGGAGCCGATGGGAATTAGAGGGCCGCGTCGTTTGCTGCTGCCGTAGGATGAAGAGCGTGTCCACGCGGCAAGCATCGAGGTGGGGGGCGCACGCAAGGCACGGAGAGCCCGTCGCCCACCCAATTTTCTTCCGAACGAATACTGTTTTCGGTCGAGCCAAACCTTTATCGCAACTTTTGACGCAGGTATATCGTACAAGCGAAACAAGAGATGAAGGTGTAAAATAGAAGATGCGCATGGCCAAACTCTGCGATAAAGCCGCTGTCTGGCCAAAAAGGTCAGAGAATAAAAGTAGCTCTTTTTTTATTAGCAAAAAGATTGTTTAACGCGAAACCTTACTAGCATGGCCATGGCTAGCTACTTAGAATAGGGATGTCCTGAGAGACAGCAGCAACGGAAGGTTGCTGTACTGCGAAACTGCCCCGGCCGGCGGCACATCCGGTTTGGGAAGATGAAGGCTAGAAGTTACGATGGAGACCAGCGGTGGTAGCGAAATTTTTAAAACCAAGCATGCTATACGACAAACCGAGACGACGTAGGTGGCGACTTGCAGCTAGCTGTAGGAATCACGATCAGTAGCGGACCCAGGATTTGAATGTTGGGTAGGTTCAAAGGAGGATTTTTTGCAATTGATAAATGGAATTACATATGATTCCTGAATGGGGCAAATCAAAATCAATGGATAGGACGAGCTCGAGCTGTATAGGCCGGAAGGTGTGGGCTGGCCTCTTGGCTGTGTGTTTGGCATGAAATAAGAGGCAGAGGATAACAGAGAGCATCATCAGTTTTAGGCTTTAACTATATATACATATATATACATGTACAAACTACTTATTTTATCCTCCAAAATGCAGGGTATGCCTGGGCATACCCAGGCACAACAGCAGGTCCACCCATGATCACAATCGTGAAGAAACTGGGAGCTATATATATATATATATATATATATATATAGCCGAGACAATGAACTCCAAGCGTCCACCCTGTTTGCTGTATCCGGATGTGTGATCTGAATGGATGAATCGTCCGAAAATAAGAAAGTAAGTGGATACGCTTTTGTTTTTTTACTAATGAAGAAAGTGAATATTTTTTATTATTTATCTACTTATTTCTCTGCAAGAAAATAACTGTACGAAAAGGTCACTTATCTTGGTCGTATATGACCGAATAGCTTGCTTTTGCTTGCGATGTGCTGCAGCCGAAGCACCGGTTCGAGATGACAGAGCTTATGGGCGAAATGCCCGTAGCGTCTGGGTGACCTTCGGGGCAAAATGACCATAGGGAGTGGGTCAGCTGCTCTGTCCTTCGCACGACTTAAATCACCCAATACCTCCTCCCACCGAATGAGCACCAGAGCAGCCAAAAGACCTATCTCATATAAAATAATATTTATTTCATTAAATAAATGCGAATCCTTGAGTAATAAATGTGAATGCTTGAGCATGACCGAAATGCTATTTCGTACGAAAGGTAAGAGCTGAAAGTGAACTCTTATCTTGAGCTGTAGGTGATGCCAAGACCAAAGCTCTGAATATCTGTCATTTCGGTGGAGGCGCAAATAAATACATTTTTTAGAAAAAAGAATATATTAATATCCTAGTTTCTGCATTGACTAATGCATGTGGCTGTTCCTTATTACACATAAAAATTTAAAGGTCTAAGCAATCTCAAAAATAAAGTTTTGAACCAACAAGGAAGAAGAAAAAGTGACCCTATGCAACATTAGGACATAATTCTATTCCTGAAACTCCGACCGCTTCTTGCAAACACCTCCATTGCGATTGTCTCAATCTTCCTGCAACCCATCTTTATCACCGGGCGATCCTCCTCCTTTTGAAGTAGGGACCAAAACCTGATCCAGTAAGTCCCCCTGAAGATAGCCTGCAAATAAGATGGTGCTAGGGTCTTGTCAAAAACTATGTCATTTCGGGTCAACCATATTACCCAACAAATTGCACTCGCACCAACAAGAATCTTGGATTTCATCTTTCTATTGAACCCATGTAATCAATCAGTAAACATATTGTGAACGCCAGTTGGAGGAGTTAAATTAAAGGAGATATGAATGATGCGCCAAACAAATTTCGCAAAATGATAATCGAAGAGAAGATGTTGTATTGACTCCTCAGAAGAACAAAAACAGCACTTTTTGTCTCCTTGCCAATGTCGCCTTACTAAGTTGTCTTTTGTCAAGATGACCCCTTTGTATAAATGCCAAAAGAATACTTTGATCTTAAGAGGTAGCTTTAGTTTCCATATTAAAGCGTTATATGGTATAGCTTCAGATCCTAGCAAAGCTGAATACATGGATTTTACAGAGAAGCATCCGTTCTGATGTAACCCCCACACAAAACGATCCCTCTGGTTTGTTAATTCAACATTTGCCACCATGGCAACCACCTCGTGCCAGGCTTATAAATCAACACCTACCAAGGATCTCCGGAAGGCCACATTTAACGGTGTCATAGATAATACCGTTCTTACAGATGCCCTTTTCTTCTTAACAATATTAAATAACGTGGGAAATTTTGATTTTAAAGGACGTGGTGTTATCCACGCGTCCTCCCAAAATCGTACTTGAGAGCCATCTCCTAGTTCAAACTTGCCCAGTGAAAGGAATTCATCCTTGACCTTCATGAGGCTAGACCAAAACTGAGAATCCCCTGACATTTGATGAACCTGTGTTAGGGTCTTATTTTTTAGATATTTATTCCTAAGTAGTTGTTGCCAAATCCCATCTCCATTTAGCAACTTAAAAAGCTATTTACTTAGGAAACATTTATTTTGAACATCTAGATTTAAGACACCTAACCCCCCTTGATCTCTCGGTGTACAGATTACCTCCTATTTAGTCAATCTGTATTTCTTTTTTATGTTCATCGCTTTGCCAAAAAAAATCAGGATCTGAAATAATCTAACTTTTTTAGAACCCTTTTTTAGTATTTCAAAAAAGGAGAGCACAAACATGGGTAGACTGCTTAATACTGAGTTAAGCAAGACTAACCTCCCTCCTACTGACAACATTTTACTCCTCCAACAATTTAGCTTCTTTTGGAAACGTTCCTCAACATGCTTCCAATCTTTATTCATGAGTTTTCTATGATGCATTGGTATACCCAAATATCTAAATAGGAAAGAACCCAAATCACACCCAAAAATTTATGTATACTTGCTATTTCGGAAAGTCAAGAGAATGAACGAACGCTTGAGCGCTTGGTCGCCTATTCCTGGACCTTTTCGAAATGTATACATGTAATAAAAAAAAATGCATACGTGTGACGTAAGAGGTGTTAGCCGAAAAGTAATTCAAAGCGTTTGGTGTTGGATGAGGTGTTCGCTTGCTATTTCGTGAAAACCGAAGTCAAGTAATTCTTCTTCACTTGAAATGACGAAAGCTTTTGAGGGAGTTGCCGCTCCTTTCCTTTCGGACTTAACAAGCTCGAACAACAACCACGTGGGCGCCAAAGTTGTTCTGGGCCTAAACCTTGGGACGCCCGGGCCAAGACTCGAACAACCGAATACATAGAACAACCGAAAACAATTACGAAATGGATAAATACGAAATGCATTAAACTAATCTCTTGGGGCTCAGGGGCTCCTCCTTTACAAACCCCTGGGACAATATTTATACACGCACTTGGGGGCTTTTACATGACCAATCTTCCCTTGCAACAACCATTTATTCTAGGAATATTCTCCCGACGATGAGAGCAGCGCCATCTTTGTGCCCTTGATGCTTCTGGTCTCTGCACCAACCGACCAGGTGGGTCCCGCCACCTGGGTACTGTCGTCCCGTCCTTTCCTCCAGATCGGCATCTATCTGTCGGGTGAAGACCTGCCTTACGACGAAAGTAGAATGCTAAAAGGTTGGGTCGACGACGAATGCCGATGACAAGCGCCTGCAAACGAAAGCAAATTACCGAAACGTAGGGTCGTCGACGAATGTTGACGACCAAAGCCTGTAACCGAAAGCAGAATACCGAAAGGTGAGGTCGTTGACGAATGTCAATGACGAAAGCCTGCGACTGAAAGCAGAATACCGAAAGGTGAGGTCGTCGACGAATGTCGACGATGAAAGCCTGCAACGAAAAGCAGAATACCGAAGGTGAGGTCATCGACGATGTCGGCGTCGAAAGCCTGCTACTGAAAGCTAACGATCAAATGAGTTTGTTTGCAAAATTATCCCGAATAGGCCGCTAGGGCATAGGAGGCAGGCGGCAATAGCTCCATTATTTTTCCCACCCTCACTCTTCCTCTCACTCAATAGTCGGCGGCCATAAAGCCTGTCGTGATGGTAAGTTGGTGACCCGACACGGCGGTGCACTAGCAGCAATGGCGCGGTTGCGGAGCAGCCCAGGAAGGCCTCGCGGCGCGGCGGCACAGTGCGGGCAGGTGGGTGTCCCGGCGCAGCGGCCACCGGCACAGGAGGCCCCAACGTGGCGTGCCTCGCTCATGGGTGTCTGGTGTGGTCGCTGTGGCTCAAGCGGTCCGATGCGGCAGCGCAATGACACGGGAGGCCCACATCGTACACATTCCCCAGACGCCGGCATCTCCCGGAAGGAGAAACCATGGGAGAGAAGTGTTGGGCCTGCCAGTGCCAGTTCATTGATTCCTGCCATTTTCAGGTGCGTGCACTCTCCTCTCCGCTCTGCATCCTTTTCGTGCTTTCGTGTTGCGATGGTTGGTGCTTGGAGGCCGGATTTGACTTGCAGATAGGCGAGGAGGTAGGCAGAGGAAGCCGATGCGAATCGAGGCCGTCGTGGGCTGCACACTGGTTCTTTCTAGGTGGATTTGTTGTGGGCGGGAAATGGATGTCCGCCAGTCGGGGGCCAGGGCGGGATGCATGGCGGTGATGGCCGTCTTATGAGAGATGTTGGCGTGCGCCTTGGGACTGGGGTGGAGGCCTCATGCGGCGCGGCGAGATAGGGTGAGGGAGAGTCTTATAATCTTGTGCGTGTGATTGTTGCAAATAGTGCTTTGGTTGTGCCATATTGCCACTGTGTTTCTTTTAGAGAGGATTGTTCTGAATCATACTTTTGTTTTGGCATTCAGTGAATCCTGTTTTCTCTGTGTGTTGTCGCTCAATTTTTGAAGGTGCGGTTTCTGCAGAGGGTCACTGCTCCGCTCGCTCCGTAATCGGCGGCGTCGACAACGGTCGGGAGTCCCCTCCCCGCCTCCCACACCACAAAAGTTGTATTGCCCGTAGTGTTGTGTCCGTGGGCTTCACGTCAGCGCCTCCTCCTCTGGCTCCTCCCTGCTCGGCGGCGTCGACCAGACGACCACAGAAAGGCACGGTTGTGCGTGTGGTCGTCGGCGTCTTGTGGCTTATGGATGTAAGGAATAAGGATCTGGCGCTCCAGCGCGGCCTTACTTCCTGGAAGATACTTTGGTTTTGATGATTCAGGTGGCGAATGGCTCTCTGGCCACCGTCGTTTCTCAATCCCAGCAGTGCTGCAGCGATATGGGAAGGTGGAGAGGATCAGCACCTGTGTGGGGGCTTGAGCGGGACTTCAAGCAAAAGGTCTGTACCGTGCTGTAATTGAAACACGAAGTGATGTTGCAGGCATACGAAGTGATTCAAACATGACTTGTTGGTAGATAATGTGATTTGGCATGTAATTTTGCACGCCATGTGTTTGTAGTATATTGGCTATAACTGTCCATTTACTATCTTTAAATGTTCTGTTACCCCTTTGATTCCTGCAGGTTATGGCTGAGGTACCCATGGTTGCAATTTTTGTTGTCGTATAGTCCTTAGAATGTGATGTAATTACTAGACTCTTGACCAAGCTTGACGACGTTTTTGGTTGGTCCCAGACGCGTGTATCTTGCCAGCAGAAGTGGAACAGCCTGACACGCGGGTCCCATATGTCAGATGAAGAAGGGTGACAGGCCGGTCTCATACAACTGACATGCATGTCCCACGGATCGGTTGAAGAAGGGTGGCCCCACATGAACACGTTGGATGGGGAGACGAGTCCCACGCGACGGGTCCCTTTTAATTGACTCGCAGGCCCCATACATCAGACGAAGAAGGGTGACAGGCGGGTCCCATATAACTGAGACACTGGTCCCACATGGCGGATGTAGGAGGGTGATCCCACATCCGAAACATGTCTGATAGAGAAGGGTCCGCCGTTCGGCACGGATGAGTGATCACTGGACCCATGTAACTGACACATAGGTCCCACACGTCGGACAGAAAATGCTGACAAGCGGGTCCCAAGTAACTCATCATCTGAACCATCTCAGTTTCTGCCATTTGCAGCCGGAGAGAGTTAACCCTTCTGCTCCAATCCAATAGACTCGTTTGCACCAAAATCCTGCATGCACTGTGCTATCTTATGCTGTTGCACTCTTTTATGACTGAACATCTAATATCTATATGCATTCTCTTTAATACTGTTATGGCCATTACTTACGCGCATGGACGCGCGCAAATCACACTGCATGTGCATGCATGTTCTCAGAGATGACGCCGGGTGAGACACTCGATTGTTTTTTTTTTTAGTTCCAACTAGCTACCTCAGAACGCAAGCTGTCCGATCACATTCAGTCGTCTGATCTTTAGGTTTTCTTTACGATCACCACTGTCTTCTAGACTAGGTCACGGACCGACGGTGAACACGTACAAGCGTGTGTACTGTTGCCCTCTCACATCGTCATAAGAACTCTATCTTCACTATAATTGAAAATTTTTCAAGACAATTCTTTCCTTCAAAATCAACGACTCATAGCACGCCTACTACGGATATAACGGCAGAGATTAGAAAGTTAGAAGCTGCTTCCAACTCTCCCGCTTCATTTCCACGCCACGCGACCCTCATGCCGCACGTTCGAGTACTCCGCGCGACACACTTCCTCACCGAGGCCTCCACCCAAACAAAAATTCCTCGTTTTTTCCCTCCACGGTCTATGACCGGACCGACCGAGGCAACGTGAGGAGCGCGTTCGCCCCTGGCGGCGGCGCGAACGGTGACCGTAGCTCCAAGATCGACGCGGCGGCGAACGGGCTTGATGGAGGCAAAGCGGCCAACTGCCGGCCGACCGAGCGCGTGGAGTCCGCCGACCGATCAGGATCTCGGTCACGGAAAAAGTACCGATCGCCGGGCAGCTGATCCATACTCGTGGCGGCCGGATCAGTTCGTCCGTCCAGCCGGGATTGCTAGGTACGCGCTCGACTTGTCCTCGTTCTCTCCCAACACTACCCCATCGAATTCCCAAATCACCCTCTTCACAAACGACTCCATCTCATCCATCACGTCCCGTTCGGCCCAAATCGCGCGCAACCCCTGCTGAGTCGACCGCCGGCGGCGGCGGCGGCTGCTAGGACCGGCTGGAGTGCAGGCGGCATCGAGAGTTCAGGACCATCGCTGCTAGGGACGGTGGCAACAGCGGGCTGCACTCTGCAGGAGTGCCGCGCGGTGACGAGCGGTGGCAGACTGGCAGCGGCTCCTGCTATTGCTGTGACAGCCATGACCCGTTCTTCTAATGTGTCCCCTGTTCTTTAGGTATTGCGCTGCTGGACGCCTGGATGTTTGTTTTTTCTCGAGCTTGCTTAAACCAACTGCTGGATGCCTGGATGTAAATTGTACTGCTGCATCTCATGGTCAAGGTAAACTGAAGAACTGATTCGCTTAGGATTTTTTATACTGATGCATTGCTCGCTACTACTGCTGTTGACTGGTAACTCTTTATACCGTACATCAATTGACATTCCTGAGATTGTGGCACTGTGCTTTGTTCAATTCTCTACGATAACAACATAGGAATACATGGTTTTGTAACCTTTCGTTGAGCTGAACTAGCCTAATTTTAAATTAAAGTCCTCAGTTTACTTTCTGTGATAGGTAATCAAGCATGTAATGTATGCCTGTATGAATCACCATTCAATTTGGTTATGTGTATGCCTGTATTATGCTCACAACTTATATCTAATCAGGGATAGAAAGATGCGAGATTAGCAAGAGTTCTGAATCTTGTAAAAGGTTACTATATTAACCAACAAGACATGTATCGATTTAAATTGATTGGATTCAGTTAATGCATTCTTCAATTTTAGTCCTTGATAAGATTCAGCTAATGTATGTATTCTTCAATTTTTATTCTGTGCAGACCTATAAATCGTGAAACGCGATTCAAACCAAATGTGCTTCCGGAGATGAAATGGTAACCACAAACCTGAAAACTTTTTGTTTGATACACTAATTCTAGCTGCTTAAAAGAGCAATGCACCTCGACATCAGTATAGTGCAAAAAATATTTGTTATCCTTCATAGTAATTAACATCAGGAAGCAAGATCAATTTGAATCTTTCCAAACTATTCCACATTTGGCTAAGTTGTTCATACAATTATACGAACGTCAGGGTTTGGATTATCTTAAAAATCCACATTCACATTTTTCTACTGAATAATCTATGATTATTCATAGAAGTATCGCTTAGGATCCTCTATCCTTATTACATTCTCTAATGTTGTTTCATGGATACTTTAGTTTTTATGTATACCTCTAGATTGCCAGATGCTATACTTCTAAGAAATCAGCAGCCAATTACAAAGCTACCATCCTCCTTCATCATGGTCATTCAGGTATGCATATATAGTTAGCTGTCAATTGGATTGGATTATTTGATGATTCTTGAATTGGATTGTCAGAGGTCCTGCTTGATCAGAAGGTATAGGTGCCCTTTTATCATGGTTGTCGCGCACTGAAGTCCAGCCATTGCATGAAGCTTAAACTATGAAAAAAATGTTGTTTAGTTGTTTTTATATATATCCCTAGAATGAAGCCGTAGCGTTAGCACGGACATTTTACTAGTATATATAGTGGACCCAAGACTGGCTAGTTGTTGCAAACTACTACTACATTATGGGAACATAGATGTGAGATCCAACGAATTTCGCCCGGGACCATTTATATTGTGTTTGGAATTTTGGATATATATAAACCACGTCTAACGTCTTTTTGTAATCAATCCTGTCTGTGGTGTTATTCCCCGGGCGGTATCGTGGCAGCTGCACTTGCATGAATAGCGCCAAAGCCTAACACACCGACAATGCATGCATGTGTTATTAGACCAAGTACATGGCGTTTTTTTTACCCCTTTCCTCGAGGATCTATATATCCATGTAAAGCTAAAACGATGGTCCCCAAATTTGAAAGAAAATTGCATCCGTTTATTTGCTTATTTGTAATAAATTGTAAACGATGACACAACAGAGAATGAACCATGTTTGAACTTTGAACCAAGAAAACATGTAAACTGACCAATGCATACCACCCAGCATTAAATATACTATACTGCAACATCCCATTCAAATACTACATATATATTGTTTTCTACATGTTCACGCAATTATATTCCAAAGTTTACAAGTACTGATTACAAGAAAACATTACTTGTCGACAAACTGTAGGTTTAGGCTCGCTTAAGTTAAACTACTCCGTCCTTTTCAAATTGTAAGTCGTTCCAAGAATTTTGAAGAGTCAAAACATTTCAAGTTTAACCAAACTTATAGAAAAAATACAAAAATTTATTACATCAAATAGGTATACTATAAAAATATAATTAACGAAGAATCTAACGATACTTAGTTGCCATTTTAAATGATATTATCTTATCATATAAACTTAGTCAAACTTGAAATACTTTGATTCTCCAAGATTCTTGGAATTACTTACAATTTCAGATATTGAGAGTACATTTTATGTGTCATTAGTAGGTAGCACCACTACCAGCAGTAGCTGGGGGCCATAAGTACAAACAAAAGACCAAATTAGTGCAATGGCATCTGTATTTCTCAAAGCGGTGGTTAACTAAATGCTTAATTTCAATCATTCATTGGTTCAAAAGTTGGGATCAAACAAATGCGAACATGACAAATCACCAGGCATGCATACATGTTGTTGGATCGACGATGGATCTCCGGTCGGTCGATCTTGATCCATATACTGTTATCCTGTGTTTTCATGGACACAACAATAATAATCTGAGTTGATCTCTAGAGATGATAATAATCTGCTCTGTTGGCCCTTTTCTGAGACTGAGATCAAGGAGGCTTTGTTTCAGATGGAAAGGAATAAAGCAGATAGTCTGGATAAAATCCCTATTGAGTTTTATCAAACATGTTGGGATGTCATTAAAGATGATATTGTCATGCTTTTCAATGATTTCTATGAAGGAAAAGTAGAGATAAGTAGATTGAACAATGGTATTATTTCTCTACTACCCAAGGTCTCTGATGCAACTAAGATACAACAATACAGGCCAATTTGCCTGCTGAATTGCTTGTACAAGTTGATCACCAAGACCCTGACAACTAGGATGGAAAAAGTTGCTGGTAAATTAATACATTTCAACTAAAACTGTTTTTATGAAAGGAAGGAATATCATGAGCGGTATTAAGATTCTTCATGAAATTATGCATGAAACTAAGATAAAAAATCAAGTAGGCATAGTCCTTAAGTTGGACTTTGAAAAAGCTTATGATAAGGTCAAGTGGATATTCATATTTGATTGTTTGTATGCTAGAGGGTTTTATGAAAAATGGTGTAGCTGAATTAAACAAGTAGTGACTGGTGGAACAGTGAGTGTTAAACTGAATAATGTCTTGGGGCCTTATATTAAAAGTCATAAAGGAGTAAGACTGGGTGATCCCCTCTCCCCTATCTGGTTTAACTTTGTTGCTGACGGCCTTACAAGAATGATTCATAGAGCTCAAACTAATGTTCTATTCTGTGGCTTAATTGATCATATTATACCAAATGGTGTCACGGTGTTACAATATGCCGATGATACCATCATATATCTCAAACATGATGTTGAAAAAGCTAAAAACTTGTGAATTGATGGCTGGACTAAGGTTCAATTTCCATAAGAGCAAAGTCCTAACCATCAACGATGAACATAACTGGGCTGTGACATATGATGATATTTTCAATTGTCAAATTGGAACTTTTCCTCTTAAATATTTGGGAGTCCCTGTTAGCCCAAGTAGGCTTCATGTAAGTGACCGGTTGAAACTTGAGGAAATAAGTACTAAAAAACTAGGTGCATGGCAAGATAATTGTATGACCATTCCTGGGACTGGTGTGAACGCTGGTGTGAAGCTGGGTCAAAATTTCATACTCTAGGGGATAGCAGCTATTTGCTAGACTATTTGGAAATCAAGAAACGATGTTTGTTTTGAAGGAAAAGTAATAACAAATCCTACATTTATCATGTGTTATGCTTGCTCGATCATGGGTTATTGGGCATGCCTTTTCCTGAATGAAGACAAGGAGATTTTGAAGGAAGGCGTCAATACCATACATACATGTTAGCGATAGCTATAGCTACAAGTTTGATGGCAAAAGATGAAGAAGAGCGAGCGCCTATCTCTGGAGGACGTCCCTGATCAAGATCAGAACTGAAGACCCGAAGGACTCTGTAGCAATATAAAGAGTGTCCGTTGCTGTCTTTTGGGAACTTATACTGTCGTAGCAGCTCCGGGCTGAGGGGCTAGCTAGCTGGCGTTTTATTCTGTTAAGTCTCTTTGCTCTTCGATGTGAAGTAAGCCAGAGGGTGTACCTCACGGTTATCCCTGTTCTGGTCTTTTGCTTGCTTCTTTCAAACTCTATATATTTTCGTTGACTCGTTTAATGGAAACGAGGGAAGTGCCCTCGTGTAAAAAAAATAAAAAATATATATATATATATACCTCGTTAGGTACAGATGCAGCAACAGCTAGCGTGATACATTAATTGTTTAGATTAGAGGTTTGTGCTAGATACATCTGTCGGTTGCATGCGCTAGCTATCTTTCAGTGTCCACTATTGAATGGCCCCTTGGATTCGTTCGGTCTTCGTTTTCCATGCATGGAGGAGGACCAAGACCACATGCTAAACAACCACATATGAACGAACGGCCCGTGCACGTACGTACGTATATATTGCTCGCATGCACCAGCAAATGCAGGACCATATATGCATGCACGATCGTGAGAGGTAGCTAGACAGGGGTGCACGTACCTAACTGTACATATCAGTACTACATGTATTTGCACGTCAAATCGGTGACGATGGATGTCTACGTGATGTACGTTGCATGCATGCATGCGCTGCGCCCATTCTGGTTAGGGCCGCCCGCACGAGATGTGGAGAACCCCTGGCCAGCCGCTAATTTTGACCCCCCAAAAAAAAAAAAATCCAAAACCTAACGCTACCCCAACCCACACCACACCGCTCGTGCGTACTGTAGCCATGAGGTAAGAGAGGACGGAAGGCGCACAACATGAAGCCACAGGCAGAGGAAAATTAATTAATTAAAGCATGATGAAGGCATGTAGAAATGTTATATGTGATGCTAAATTTCTGTGAACAGTATTTTTAATGATCCAGCATGCATGAGAACCACATGATGCATGATTTTAGGCTGGCCGACTGCCTGAGAGCGCATGTTACTATATCCGTGACTGATTGGGTACCAACCGCCGAATCTAATTTTCAATAGTTTCTTCATTTCATCGTTGTTTGATTTGCTATATGATTTTTATGTCGTGCAATTTATTTATATTATTGTTGCACCTAGATGTCAATCGATGATAAGGTCATAAGTATTTCCGTTCCATGTATAATGACGTGATACATGTCTCCTCATATAAGTTGTATTACATAGAAGGGAGTTTTCCTGAAAAAAAAAAAGAGTTCAAAAATTTTCAAGCCAAAAGGCTAGTGATGATGCCTTCTCTTTTTTTTTTTTGTTTTATTATCACTACATGCACGTAAAAAATGAGTGGTCACGATTGTATCTATATGATTTTTCCATTAAATAAATATACACATCTTCTAAAAAATTTAGCATGCCCTATTATATATCCGGTTATACGAATGATGACGTGGATTAGCTCAGTGTGGGTCCTTGTGATTGGCACTATATATACCACCCGCCACCACCCAGGGAACTCACCAAGCAAGGAATAGCTAGCAAGCACTGGCGAGGTCTAGCCGCGTGTCCTAGCTATAGCTTGTTTCTGTACTAGTCCCTCTGCTTCTTTGCAAGTATTTGTATTTGTAGTGTAGTCTTTAATTAGAAGCATACTTTTACCATCAGTCACTCCGTATACGATACATTATCAGCTGCTTCAAAAATAGCTTTCCGTGTGGGAGTACTGCTAATTAAAACACACATGAAATTTGAATCTGTTGAAGCAGCCTTTACTATGTTCTAAGTATGCATGTAATTTATTAAGTATTAGCTAAAATCAATGAAGTATGACCTTTCCGAGTTATGTTATGCCTATTATTTGAAGAATTTTTGAGGGAGTACAAGCTAAGCTAGGGAGATAGCAAACTAAACTAGCTAGCTATAGCTATGTACGTGCAGGTACTGCGTGCGGTAGCCATGGACGAGTTGTTCTACCAGTCCTTACTCCTCTCCGTCGTTGCCGTCACCCTGCTGCAGCTGGTTAAGCTGGCCTTCATCAAGCGGAGGCCGCGGCTGCCGCCAGGGCCCTGGAAGCTGCCGGTGATCGGCAGCATGCACCACCTCATCAACGTGCTGCCGCACCGCGCGCTGCGGGACCTGGCGGCCGTCCACGGCCCGCTGATGATGCTGCAGCTCGGTCAGACGCCGCTCGTCGTCGCCTCGTCCAAGGAGACGGCGCGTGCCGTGCTCAAGACCCACGACACCAACTTCGCCACGCGGCCTAAGCTGCTCGCCGGGCAGATCGTAGGCTACGAGTGGGTCGACATCCTCTTCGCCCCCTCCGGCGACTACTGGCGCAAGCTCCGGCAGCTATGTGCTGCCGAGATCCTTAGCCCCAAGCGTGTGCTCTCTTTTCGCCACATCCGGGAGGACGAGGTGAGCGTCCTACATGCCAGTCTACCCGCTAAGTCTGCTTTCACAAGCACCCTCGAGGCCTCGATACTGACGTTGACACGAATTCACATGGCTGCAGGTGATGCTGCGCGTCCAGGAGATCCGCGCGGCGGGGCCGTCGACGCCGGTGAACCTGAGCGTGATGTTCCACAGCATTACCAACAGCGTCGTGTCTCGAGCCACGTTCGGCAAGAAGCGGAAGAACGCGCCGGAGTTCCTGGCAGCGACCAAGGCCGTCGTCGGCCTGGCGAGCGGCTTCAACATCCCGGACCTGTTCCCGGGTTGGACCACCGTCCTGGCCAAGCTCACCGGCATGACGCGCAGCCTCCAGGAAATCCACAGGACGGTAGACACCATCCTTGAGGAAATCATCCAGGAGCGCAAGGCCATCCGCGACGAGAAGATCCGTCGCGGCGCCGAGGACATCGACGAGAACCTCGTCGACGTGCTCCTCGGCCTGCAGGAGAAAGGCGGCTTCGGCTTCCAGCTCACCAACAGCATCATCAAGGCCATCATACTGGTACTACCATACGCAGTCCTATCTAAACACACACACACGTGACACGTGTAATAACATACATGCATGCCATGCCATTGGCAGGACATGTTCGCGGGCGGGACGGGGACGTCAGGGTCGGCCATGGAGTGGGGGATGTCAGAGCTGATGCGGAACCCATCGGTGATGAAGAAGCTGCAGGGGCAGATCAGGGAGGCGTTCCGGGGGAAGACGGTGGTGACGGAGGGCGACCTGCAGGCCAGCAACCTTGTGTACATGAAGCTGGTGATCAAGGAGATCCTGCGGCTGCACCCGCCGGCGCCGCTGCTGGTGCCCCGCGAGAGCATCGCGGAGTGCGAGCTCGACGGGTACACGATCCCGGCCAAGTCGCGGGTCGTCATCAACGCGTGGGCCATCGGGCGCGACCCTAGGTACTGGGAGGACGCGGACGAGTTCAAGCCGGAGCGGTTCGAGGACGGCTCCCGGGACTTCACCGGCGGCAGCTATGAGTTCTTGCCGTTCGGGTCCGGCCGCAGGATGTGCCCCGGCTTCAACTACGGGCTCGCCAGCATGGAGCTCGCCTTCGTCGGGTTGCTCTACCACTTCGACTGGTCCCTGCCCGATGGCGTCGAGGAGGTCGACATGGGGGAGGCGCCTGGACTCGGTGTCCGCCGCCGCACGCCGCTGCTGCTCTGCGCCACCCCGTTCGTCCCCGTCGACGCCTAGTAGAAACATACATCGTCGTCTCTGCTCTGCTCCACGCGTACTTGTATCTGTGTGTGTAACTACGGCCCATGCTACATTGCTAGCTGCATGCAACAACACGACGTACGTGTGTGCATGTGCTGGCCACATTACGTTCTACTACGGCATTTCTCTGTACTTCTGTTTGTGACGTGTGTCCTCCTCAATAAACGCAGTCCTATATAACAAGTATATATACTACGGCATGTGTGCTTTGCTATTTGGTTTGCATGCAACATCTGGAATTTCACGGCAAATATATATGTGACATTGCTTCAATTTGTAATTTGAACACTTCGACATAGTTTTGAGAAAAAATCGATGCAAACCATCATGCATCCCCTCTATCAAATCATGAAGACACCCTCAAATAACACACTGAGAAATTTACAGAGTATAGCAGCGGTGGCAATGTTAGCCTAGAGTTTTCGATTTTGGTATTCAGAATTTCCAGACCACTTCAAAATTACTAATATTAATAAGAGTTCTGCTAAATTTTGGTAGAAAGACATGGTTTTCTAGATATGAACAAAATATGAGCATGATTCATGAATACACATCTATATATATTTACAACAAAAGTACACGTCTTAGTATAACAAGTACAGTGTCCGTGCTAATGCCACGATTTTAGGCCCCCTGGACAAGATGGGTTTCCTTTCTTATTCTGGGATGTGGTCAAGGGGGATTTGATGAATTTGATGAAGCTTTTTGAGAAAAGTGAGCTCAAGTTGGAAAGACTTAACCCATGATTACACTTATCCCAAAAAGAACTTGAAACCTTGTGTACATGAAGCTGGTGATCAAGGAGATCCTGCGGCTGCACCCGCCGGCGCCGCTGCTTCTGCCCCGGGAGAGCATCCAGGAGTGCGAGCTCGACGGGTACACCATCCCGGCTAAGTCACGGGTCGTCATCAACGCGTGGGCCATCGGCCGCGACCCTAGGTACTGGGAGGACGCCGACGAGTTCAAGCCGGAGCGGTTCGAGGACGGCTCCCGAGACTTCACCGGCGGCAGCTATGAGTTCTTGCCCGTCGGGTCCGGCCGGAGGATGTGCCCCGGCTTCAACTACGGGCTCGCCAGCATGGAGCTCGCCTTTGTTGGGCTGCTCTACCACTTCGACTGGTCGCTGCCCGACGGCGTCACCGAGGTCGACATTGGGGAGGCGCCTGGACTCGGCGTCCGCCGCCGCACGCCGCTGGTGCCCTGCGCCACCCCGTTCGTCCCCGTCGACGCCTAGTATAGTAGAATAGAAACATAACATCGTCGTCGTCTTGCCAGCCGCACGGCTCTTGGGGCCTACGGCACAGATATTTGTATATCTGTGTAACTGTGTGTAAGCGTGCAGGTGTCTACGCCTAGTAGATTATAATATGCAATAACCAAGCTGTGTAATGCAGGACGTGTGTGCATATGTTAGCCACATGTACTACTGCAGTGTACGCGACATATGTAATGCACGTCTTCCCTCTGCTCTATGTATAATATATACTTTTGCTATATGTTTTGTATGCAACATGTTTGAAAGAGTTAGTGTCAAAGTAAAGGATCGGAATTGACGACCAGAGGGGAGAGGGGGGGTGAACGAGAGCCTCAAATTTATTTTAAAACTTTAGGTCCTCGACTCTACAACAACCCTAAGAAGCAAACGCACAAGCCGGTGATGACCACGACCCTATTGAGAGAGTGGATGTTTCCTAGGAACACAGCGGGTCACCACAAGAACCAAGAGACAACTCCTAGAACGATCGAAGACCGAACAAGAATGAAACGGGTATGGAGAGGTTCAGGTACAGTCAACGTCGGACTGTCCGAGGGTCTAAGGCCAGACTATCCGCGGGCAAAAATCCAAAACTCGAACTTCTGGAACAGGTTCTAGACATAAAACTCAGATGACCGTCAGACTGTCCGCGGTTTGGACGCCGGACTGTCCTCGGATGAAAATCCAAAAACCAAACTTCTAGAAACGATTCTGGACTGCTAAAGCAGACCACCGTCAGACTGTCTGGATTTATAGTCCGGACGGTCCGCGGGTCAAAATCCCAGAAGCAAAGACTGAAGTCGACAGCTTGGCTCTAATTTGGAGCAGGTCTGAACTGTCCGCTATGTACACGTGCGGACTGTCCGCGCGCACTCAACAAAACAGCCACGGAGGCCACTGGCTCAACTCAGTCACCCGGACTGTCTGCGCTTGCAACACCGGACTGTCCGCGGTTGAAGAAAAATTGGCACCTCAGCAAAGAAGATGAACAAACTCGAACTGATCCTGACTCCCGAACTGTTCGCCGACTAGGGCGCGGACTGTCCGCGTCCGTCCAGGAATTCGCCCGAAAATCGCCTCTCACCAAGAATCAACCCGATCTCTCTCGAATCAAAGTCAACTGCAATAAGATTTGGCAGAGTTGTTCACCATGCAGCTGGGGAGCTATCTCTATAAGATCATCGCTAAATTCGAAGACAATCACGAGAAATCAAGAAGGGGGTAGAAAAATGCCATGAACTCGTGAAGAACACAAACTTGCTTCGATCTATGTGCTCGTGAGGTTTCAGCTCAAATCCTACGGTGGAAATGCTCTACTCCTGTCATAGCTTGAATCAAAGCAAGAAAAACAAGATCAAACGCCCTAAGAAATGAAGAATCAAACTCGAAATAGAAGGGGGAAGGGGGGACTCGGGAAGAACATCTCAAGAACACGAGACAAGATTAAATCCTCCAAATCACGGAGTAAACAACGAGGATTCAGGACCTCCTTTCCCTGAGTACCTTGTTCTTGCATTAATTTGGTGGAATTAGCGGACCTCTCTCACACTTAGCATCTGGAGGGAGAAAACCTAGCAAGGATGAAAGAAAATGCAAATGGAAGAGGTGAGGGAGATGGGTGCTCCCTCATCCTATTTAACTGTCAAGGCTAATTTACATTCCCAGTTTGCCCTTGGATACATGAAGTCGAACCACTTAGCTTTAGGGGCATAATGGTCCAACCCATTGGTTTTTTTTTGATCCGATGGTCACCTCGTCTTCTCACCGGTAGCCTTGCTTCGACGCAATCTCCCCGATGCCGTCACGTGTCTACGTCCGTATCGGGACCTTCGCCCGGGTTTTGAGGCGCAAGCCCGCGAAACCCGCCACCGGTGGTCTTGAGGCAATACCACCAAATCATCGCTGATGGTTTTGAGGACAAACCACCAAACCACCCGCAAGTAGCGTACCGCATACACGTCCCCCGCCATGTACACTTGCGCTTGTCGATGTCCCAAGTGTTAGCCACCGCGGCTTGCCACCCGGTCGTCTGGTCCGTCGGTGTAAGCCTCGCGTCTGCCCTTTACCTCACCGTTTCGTCGGTACGACACGCCCTACTTGACCTTCTCCCGACCGTTGTCACCGCTTCCGGACTCCACACCTGCACAACACAAACCAAGAGATATGTTTCGACATATAACCCTGTGCCAGGGGATTAGAAGAACCGCTGAACCTACCACGCTACACACACTTACACAGAGACGCTACACAATGGTGTGGAAAAACCATGTGTCCGTACAAAGTGTTAACGATTTCACGTACAATCATTAAATTTGTAAACTGATGATTAGTAAGACATACAAGTAATATATATTTGAAAATTTTGATGCAAACCATCCTTTCTATCAAATCATGAAGACGCCCAGCCGCAGCCTCAAATAACACACATAGAAATTTTCAGAAAAAAATAAAAACTTGGACAGACCGTGGCGGCAATATTTGCCCAAAGTTTTTGATTCCTGTATTCATAATTTTCGGACCACTTCAAAAATTACCAAAATTCGTAAAATTTTTGCTAAATTTTGGTAGAAACTTCAACAAGATATATGGTTTTCTGATGAGGACATCTCAGCCATGCATGCTACTTCAAGTATCAAGCAGCCATCATCGAACATAAATGATACAAATCATGATCCACTTACAAGAAGTCGTGCCAAGAAACTGCAAGAGCAGGTGAATTCATTCCTAGCTGATTGTAATTTCAATACTTCTGAGAAAATGTTATACTACCTAAGTGTTCTATTTTTATTGTACTTAGAGATATCCAAAAGGAGGAAGAAGAAAACAGCACAGTAGAATTTATCACCGAAGTCGAGAATGGACCAGTGGAATTTATCACCGAAGTCAAGAACGGACCAGTGGAAGAATGGACCAGTGGAATTTATCAGCACAGTGCAAAACGGACCAGTTGAAAGAACTATTCATAACTTTTGATTCCCAAAAGCTATGAAGGTCAATGAGGACATTTTGAAAAGATTATCAAGTCTAATTTCCAATGCAATCAGTTCCATATATTTTGGAAATCATAAGCTTGAGATATAGCAAGTTTAGTGCAGACTGCTCTAAAAGTCGAAGTCTGCCATGTCAGAAATTGGTATAAATATTTATGCAAAACTGTACTAATCTACAACATGTCACGGTGCATGGCACACATGGTTGGAAAGATCATCAAGTTAACTTTCCAACGAATCCAACGGTGCATTATTTGGACTTCCCAATAAGGAGTTATTGTCAGTTTACTGAAGGCTGCGTCAGAAGACCAACAGCCTCGTGAATCCACATCAGGAGCCATTTCGTGGAGACCTTTTCACATTCTTAGCTTTTTCATTTCTATCTCGAGTTCATACCTATCTAGCAGGGTTGTTGCTAGTATAAATACCCCTAAACTCATTGTAATTGCAGACCTTTGGATAATCAGAATATAGACCCCTTTGTTCAGCTGCATGCTAACAAATACCAGAGAGAGATTCTCTACCCCTTTGCTCTTGTGTTTTCCTTCGCGGAGATTACAGAAGCGGCCGCGTCATCAGCACCCAATCTGTGCTCCTGATCCTTGAGTTCAGGTTGCGTAGGTTGGTTCTTTGAGAATGTGGTTGGGCGAATCCTTGGTTCAGGCTGCCGTATAGAGATGGTGGTTGACTCCTTGTGCGTGTCGTCAGGTTGCACTAGTTATCGCTGTATGCAGCAAGTTATCCGTCGTTCTTTGGCAAGTTATCAAGATCAAGATCCTACATCGTGAAGATCAGGATAACGACTTCATCATTTTCTAGATACAAATAAAATATTAGTAGGATTTATGAATATGCATCTAAATAGAGTAGAAACATATGCAACATAAACAATAGAAAATATATAGACTTGTATATTTAAAATAAGTACATGCCTTAGTATAATGAGAAATTTTGAATTCTTTCTTTTGGCCACCTCCAAAATTATCATAATTCATGAAATTTCAGTGAAAATTCACCAAAATTTTGAACATTGTTTTACATATATTCCTTTCACATTTTCATAAAAAATAAAAATGTTAGTATAAAAACTTTTCAAAATATTATTAAGAAAAACTTTCAGGAAGGTGACTAAGATTATTGTGCTATAGAGAACATCTTCACCAAATTGAACAATTACAATCATCTTTTTCCTGTAACCAACAAAAAAATGGGATTCAAGGCAAAAAAAAAAAAAAGAGTTCCACCATATCCCTTTCCAATCCCCCTTATCCCTATGTTTTCTCGTTCCCTCAAAAAGAAAGGGGGATGAGCATATATTCTTGTCATTCCCCTTTTTCTATTTCTTATTATTAATCACTGCATTACGCGCACCACCGTGCCGCTCGCCGACACGCTACGCCCGTTGCGATGACGAGAAGGCCGCATCACCCCAAAAGGCTACCGTGCCTTCGCCTCACTTTAGATGGCTCCAGGATGACTGTTATGCCTCAGCGCGCGTATCTCCTAGTCAGTGGCTCCTCCACTGGGCCTAGAAAGACAACGAGAGATATGAGAGAGAAAAGAAAGGACAATTTCTTTGTCACTAACATTTGGGACTCATATAATAAGTAGGACAAGGCTCAATCTTCTAGCACATATCTCCTATCGTCTACAGAGATTTATGACATTAAATAGGTATTACTATTTAAAAATACAAGTAATGAATAATCTAATAGCACTTAGTTGGCATAAAAAATATTATTATCTTATAACATAAATTTGGTCAAACTTGAAATGTTTTAACTCTTAAAGATTCTTTAAATGACTTATAACTTAGGATGGAGGGAGTATATAAGAGTTGGTCTTGCTTTAATTTTGGTCCTAAAAATCAACGCTAAATAAAGGTATTCAAAACAAGGTTTATGTTCTGGCTACAACAGTTTGATAAAGAGTGCAACTATTCATGTCTATTGAGTTGCATGCACCAATCAATTTAACCCAAAAGCTTAAGCTAACAGGGAGAGGTGGGCAATTCACTTATATTCCAACACTCCCTCTCACGTCAAGGCTCCGGCGAGAGATCTCAGCGATGGAGAGCTTCAGACGTGGAATAGGAGCGAGCAACAATTATTTTATTTTAATTATGCTAACTAGGATTCGAACTTGAGACTTCTGGCTTTGATACCATATTGAGTTGCATGCACCAACCAATTCAACCCAAAAGTTTAAGCTGATGGAGAGAGGTGGGCAATTCACTTATATTCCAACATGGTTATACAAATTAGCAGTTATATATAGTTGGCTATAGTCTCATTTATCTTCGCTATTGAAGAAGCCCTCCACTAAATACGAAAGCTAGAAATTTAAGACACTACTTTGAAACATTACACAACAAATAAAGATGATTCGATCTAATCCATATCCTGCAAGCATATTGGAGATCTAGCTTGGTGTAAAATATGGGATTTATATTGAAAGGCATGCATAGAGTACACCATATTGTTTTGTAGAAAAAATGAATTGGGAGAATTTTAGAATAGGAAGTGGGCATTATTAGAACAACCTGCAAGAAAATATATGTTTTCAGGAATTTTAGATTAATTATTTTGGATAACTATATTGTTTAGGGGAATTAGTCAACATTGATCTCTTTGTTTTATTTTTTAGTGTTTCAATCTAGCAGTAGCTCCTTTCATATTTTTTTTAGTGTGGCAGAGGAGGATGGATCCATGGGTGCAGTGGCAGATGTAGGTTGGATCCATGGGTGTGGTGGTGGATGCTGGTCGGGATCCGTGGGTGCGGTGCGGAGCACGTCTGTCGATCAATGGGTGCAGTGCGGTCTAGGTTTCGGATGCGGTGTAGGTGTTCAATAGTATTCCACTGAGAAGAAGAGGTCTAGGTCCAGTCCTCTGCATCTTGGCGGTATGAGTGAGGCCTAGGTTCAGTCCTCAGCATCTGAGAAATATTCAGTCGAATTCATTTGTGGCGTTCACTAAATAGTGACAGGTAAGATGCTTTCGCGAGTGTGACAGGTAAGATATTTCCATGATCATTTTCGGACAAACAATGTTTCTTTTGTCTAATGTGGATAATTTTTCTTTTGTCTAATGTGAATAGCTGTTATGTAGTGTTATTCCTACAGGCATCAAGCAGAGCAGTTGCTAAGATCTTCCAGTGTCTACTGATAGGCCTATGTGGTTACTAGAGTACGTGACCGAAAGTTCACTCTTCTTGTTCATGAGGGTCTTACTGATCTTTTGATTGATTTGAAAATACTTTCCTGTGTTGCAGGTTTGTTTTTAATATATTTGAATGGTGGTTCTTTACTGTGTGACAGAAGTCATGCCTGTCCATCACTAAGCAAACATCTAGCAATTCAACTGGACGAAAGGCTCCTACGCAACTAGCCATCTTTTATATGCCATTTTTTTTTTTGATGGTTTCCCTTTTCTTATAGCCTAAGTGTTGTGTTGCATATTATTCCGTGAGACCAAGGTGGAAGCATTATCATATACTTTTCCCACATTCAGTTCGTGTTGGGTATTGATTGTTAAACACTATTGACCTCATGTTTCATGGCGCAGATTGCGAACTCAGACAGCTCTTGGTATTCAAGTTTCTGCTTGCGGTTTCAGTCTCTGTTTTAGACTCCAAGATACTTGCAACAGTAGAAGGTTACTCTGCAGTCAGAGATGGAGCATAAAAATGCTATATGTAACCACCAAGTGTAGTTTGTCTGTTGCTTGTCTCTGGGCCATGTTCAACTGCTTGCCAGCGAGAGTATATGTACTAGATATGATAGGTATAATGAACCAAAGTTTGTTTCTCATGGGTTCTCTTGAAGAAAACAAACTAGCATGTATTTCTTAGGTCATGAATATGTTGTCTTGAATGCACTATGAAGCTTGCATGTTACTTGTCATGTTAAATAAGTGTTCTTTGTGATCTTGTTATGCATGAGTGTTTTTGGAATTATATATATAGTAATATATAATTGTGTGAAACTTAAACTATGGAAAGAAATACCTTCGTTTATTCTTTTGTCATGTGCATTTTTTTTAGAATCAAAGGTTTCCTTAGCTTTCAAATAGCATCTAGGTTTAACATGATTAGGCACTCACGGCCATTACAGAAACAACCACATGTCTCAAAACATCCATTAATGCAACAAGTTCTCCAGAAACCTCACGCGAAACTGAATGATTACCCTTCTCACTAGGCGCTGAAGCTGCATCTTGATCTGATCCTGATGACCAAGTCAGATTGCTCCACAACCGTTGCGGCGGCAAGGCTACTACTTGCTCCAAACCGACCAAGAGTCCCTTGATCACGTCCTTCATCTCTTGATGCATTATCGGTGTCCATTTGACAACATCCTGGCCACCTTGATCAAAACATCATTTAAGCCCCTCCATTTTCGACTCTGAAAACACAGTTCATTTCAAAAATTCTAGAGAGTCCATAAGACCGCAGAAGTTAAAGTATTAGTCACTTTATGTTTCTTATTGGATAACCAAAATCTAGCCACAGATTCAAAGTTTTGTCCTAAACTCAAGTTCAGGACATCAGCAATACATTTCCAAACCAACTTTGCAACACAACAGTCAAAGAAAAGATGATTAATATTCTCATTTTCATCACGCATAAGGCAGGTAAGATCAGCTACATCCCTTCTCTTAGCAAGATTGTCCCTTGTTAGAAATTTGTTTTTAGAAAGAAGCCAAAGAAATATCTGGACTCTGGGTGGGATACAGAGTTTCCGGACTGAACTATCATACACCGGTAAAACACCTCTAAAATTCACAATTGCATATAAGGATTGTACTAAGTAGTTCCCAGAAGAATTATATGCCCAGATCATAGCATCTTCTGCCTCTGTCAACAGAGTGGTGCTAATCAGCTCAACTAACTCCCACCATAAATTCATCACCTGCTCAGAGACATTCCTCCTAAAGGTAAGTTTCAGATCAACTCCATCCCAAACATCTTTTAAAGTAAATCTCTGTTGTTGATTAATCACATGTAGTGGCCAGTACATAATGGCCATACTAGTACTACCTATTCACTGATCTTCCCAAAATCTAATTCTTTCTCCATTTCCAAGTTTTCATCGAATACCAAGTTTTGCAGCCTGCATAGCCCAAGTGACCCCCTTCCAAAAGGGGGATACTGCAGTATCGGGACAAGACAACAAGTTTGGGTCTTCAACTTTGTACTTATACTCAACAATATGTGTTTAGATAACATTTTTATTTAATTGATATCTAAAAATCCATGCACTTAAAAGTTCTACGTCCAAGCCCCTTAAATAGGGAATACCTATTTCTCCCCCCCCCCCCCCCCAAACTCTTTTTGCTGAGCCACCAATGGCCAATTTGCAAGTTGGTACCTTATCTCCATTATTATCCCAGAGAAAGTGACCCATATGTGTGTTAATCAAGTCTAAAGCCTATCTAGGGAATTTGATGATGGACAGGAGATAAATGGGAATGCTTGCCAAGCAGGCTCTGAGTAAAGTCAGCCTGCCAGCATAAGAGAGAAGTCTCTCCCTCCAACCAGCAATTCTTTTTATCATTTTATCTATGACAGGCTGTAAATCAGCTCTACTGAGTTTGGCATAATGTAAAGGAACACCTAAGTATTTAATAGGAAACTCATTTCTTGAAGCAAAAGATCTTAGCGAATTCATTAGATCGATCCTCCTCCATCCCCTATTGTTAGCATATCACTCTTGTCATAGTTTATTTTCATACCAGACATGTTTTCAAAGCATACTACTAATAGCCACTTTAAAGTGCCAGCTTTCTCTAAATCATTTTCCAAGAATAATAAGGTATCGTCAGCATATTGTAAACTAATCACCACTCCCTCAACCACTTTTGGTAACAGGCCAGAGATCAATCCCTGTTTTGAAGCCTTAATCAACATTCTTGAAAACACATCAGCTACCAAATTGAATAATAAAGGAGACAAGGGATCACCCTGCCTCAGGCCCTTACCAGGCATGAAAAAGAAATTGTTTTCATCATTTATTCTTACACAAATTGAGCCACCTTTTACATGTTTTTTAATCCAATCTATATATCCACCTATTCCCAAAACCCCAAGACCTTAGCATATTTTCCAAGAACTCCCAACTAACACGGTCATAGGCTTTCTCATAATCTAACTTCAAGATAACCCCAGATTCCTTGTTACTGTGAACTTCATGAATTATTTCATGGGCTGCCACAACACTTTCAAGGATGTATCTGCCTTTTATGAAGACAATTTGGTTGGAAGCAATCAGTCTATCAGCTATTGTGATAAGCTTGTTATTCAGAATCTTCCCAAAGATCTTAAAACTATAATTTAACAAACTAACGGGCCTAAATTTCTTAAGAACTTTGGCTTCAAGTTCTTTTTGGGATAAGTGTAATCATGGGTTAAGTCTTTCCAACTTGAGCTCACTTTTCTCAAAAAGCTTCATCAAATTCATCAAATCCCTCTTGACCACATCCCAGAACACTTGATAGAATAAGAAAGGAAACCCATCTTGTCCAGGGGGCCTAAAATCGTGGCATTAGCACGGACACTATACTAGTTATACTAAGGCATGTACTTTTGTTGTAAATATATATAGATGTGTATTCATGAATCATGCTCATATTTTGTTCATATCTAGAAAACCATGTCTTGTTGAAGTTTCTACCAAAATTTAGCAGAAATCTTATTAATATTAGTAATTTTGAAGTGGTCGGGAAATTCTGAATACCAAAATCGAAAACTCTAGGCTAACATTGCCACCGCTGCTATATTCTGAATTCCGATCCTTTACTTTGACACTAACTCTTTCAAACATGTTGCATACAAAACATATAGCAAAAGTATATATTATACATAGAGCAGAGGGAAGACGTGCATTACATATGTCGCGTACACTGCAATAGTACATGTGGCTAACATATGCACACACGTCCTGCATTACACAGCTTGGTTATTGCATATTATATTCTACTAGGCGTAGACACCTGCACGCTTACACACAGTTACACAGATATACAAATATCTGTGCCGTAGGCCCCAATAGCCGTGCGGCTGGCAAGACGACGATGTATGTTTCTACTGTACTAGGCGTCGACGGGGACGAACGGGGTGGCGCAGAGAACCAGCGGCGTGAGGCGGCGGAAGCCGAGTCCAGGCGCCTCCCCCATGTCGACCTCGGTGACGCCGTCGGGCAGCGACCAGTCGAAGTGGTAGAGCAGCCCAACAAAGGCGAGCACCATGCTGGCGAGCCCGTAGTTGAAGCCGGGGCACATCCTCCAGCCAGACCCGAAGGACAAGAACTCATAGCTGCCGCCGGTGAAGTCCCGGGAGCCGTCCTCGAACCGCTCCGGCTTGAACTCGTCGACGTCCTCACAGTACCTAGGGTCGCGGCCGATGGCCCACGCGTTGATGACGACCCGTGACTTAGCCGGGATGGTGTACCCGTCGAGCTCGCACTCCTGGATGCTCTCCGAGGGCACAAGCAGCGGCGCCGGCGGGTGTAGCCGCAGGATCTTCTTGATCACCAGCTTCATGTACACAAGGTTTTAAGTTCTTTTTTGTCACACCCGGTTCTAAGGACAAAACCAGATATACACTATATGTGAGTATTAAAGGACAAATCTCACACATAGCAACAAATAGTATCAATTATAATACTTTAAATATAACGTACACAATATATAAAGATCACCTAATGAACAATCAGCGGAAAGACGACTTCAAACTCCGGGTGTAGACTTCACTCCACTGGATCCAACTGACTGGTTGACAACAAGCCTAACACTTCTCCTGAGGTGTGAGAAATAGCAAGAGTGAGTCCATGTCAAACTCAATAAATATAGCAATAAGGCAATACCCATCAACTAATGATCAATGTAACATAAATAATATAAAGCATAAAATAGTAAACCATGAACATGTTAGCAAACAAAAGTCATCATCTTAATGTAAAGATTCCAAGATCGCTCATGTTCTTGAGCAAGGCTAGTATACCAGTTTATTAAACTCTACACAGAGGTGTACACTTTCACTGTGAGCCATGATTTACCCTTTTGCCCGAGGTGGCCAACCTCTTAGCCCACTACCAAGGAAGGCCGGCAGGGTTCGCTATGAAGTCTTTCAAAGGTTCATCTAACATGTTAGGGCCGCTAAGGTTTCTGCGCCTACGAATGTAGTATCCCCCCTTCTAGATGGCACACAACCGCAGCCTATACACATATAGACAGGGGTCCAACTACACCAAACCCGGCACACCCCTCTAGCGCCAAGTGGTAACCACTAACAAACTAGAAAAGGTACTCATACTGAGCTAAAGCCAGAGCCATATAGCCCTCACAGTTGTACTATAAATTCTAAAGGTTCTGTTACAGATAAATCCTCAAGTTGCTAAAAAGTCATTTTTATCGTTTATTGCTTAGACATAGTCACATAAATAAAACCCAAGCTATACTTGCCTCGTTCAAAGCTTTCCCAATGAACCTGCTGATTCTGGTTGTCAAAGAACTCTTGGTCTCCAATTTGAATTGTACTTGTCAGTCCTCAGCTCCCGATCTTTAGCACTCATGAACTGCTCTTCTTCTATTCGTAGCAAACAAGCAACACAAACAGACAAAGCTAAGAACAAACATCAATCAAAAGAAACACTGAAGAAAAAGCGGTGTACACGGTAGAGCTCATTACTACAATCACAGAGCGTAAGAGTGACCAACAAAGGAGCTATCATTGTGGTGGCACAACTAACGAGGTTGATCTAGGCTATTCGTATGTTAGAAAGGCGTTAATAGATCATTATTCTAACCCTATAATAAGTCATATTTTAAAAAGCCTAGAACATGGTAAATGTCACTACAATCGCGTAGCTTACGACGATATGATTCCAAAAAGTATAAGTTTGCTAAAAACGGAGTTAAAATATGAGAGTTATGGCTAAAACAAGGTCAGGGGCATAATCGTAAACAAATAGAACCATTTTTGTATTCAAAAATAATTTAAAACTAAAATAAAATTCGGTTTGGACCTAAAACATAAATACCGATGACTTTGGGGTTCAAACTGTAAAAATGGCAGTATGTTTTGAACTATGGTGGACTAAATTGTAATTATAGAAAAGTCTAGAGACCGGCTTGTTGACCAGATTGACCTGGTCGTCACTTACGTGGCGTTGGGGTGGCGTACACTTGGCGCCAGCGTGGTTGCCAAGTCGGCAGACGCGGGCCAGGTTGACCCACGGTTGACCGGTACCCCCGATCTAATCTGGGCCGTCCAGATTGGATCGGGCGGCCAGGGTCGGTCGACGGGGTCGGGTCACCAGAGACGGCAGCCAGGACGGCGGCACGGTAGGGGAGCTCGCCGGAGTTCGCCGGAACGGCGCTCCGAGGCTCGGCCGGCGAAGCGGAGGGCACAAGAAGGACGAGTGTGACCTTGCGGACTCGACCGTGGGGTCCTTGGCGACGAGGGAAGGCCGACGACGGGACGGCTCGGCCGAGCGCCATTAGCGACAGCGGGGAGCACGGTGGGGAGGCACTACAGGGCTCTAGGATGCAATCCGGTTGCGCGGGCGGGATGCGCGCGTCCACGCGAATTCGATGCGTGGGTTGATTGCGGCGGATGGCGGCCGAAAAACGCAGGGCATCACGGCGGCGACGGACTATGGCGGCGCTACCTTGATGACGGCCTACGGCCTCGAGACAGCGAGAGGGAGGAAGGGAATGCTACCGGCGCGAAGCTCACCTCGACACAAAGCTCATGGTGGGGTTCTTGCCGGCGGGAACGTGACGACGACGGAGATCGACGGCGCGGAGGCGAGCTTGGAGGTGGCGGCTATGGCGGCGCGCGGGAGAACGAGGGCACCGAGGTGGCGGCGGCTCGCATTAGGGTTCCGAAGGGGACGAGATGCACTAGGGCAAGCCCTTTATAGCTGGCGGCGAACCTCGGGTCATGCGTACCCGAGGCGGACTCAGGCGGCGGCGCGGTGCGCCTTCGTGACGCGGAGGAGGGAGGCGGCTGACCGATGGGGCCGGGGAAATGGGGCCCGCCTGGTAGCGAGTCGCGGGTGCGGAGTAGGCCGGCACTGGCTGCTGCTGGGCGAGCGGCCCACTAAGCGAGGGAGCAGGCTGACGCTGGGCTGAGCCGCTTGGGCTGGCTGACTTGCGGCCTGGTGCACGGCTGTGGCGGCCTGGCTGGCCTGTGGCCGCCGGTGGCCTGGTTTGGCCTGGCCACTTTGGCCGGTTGCGGCTAGCTGAGGCAAGCTGGGCCGTTGGCTTACGGCCTGGTTGCTGGTGGCCAATGCTGGCCGCTGCTGGCCAGCAGCTGCTGCTGCTCACTTGGCCATGGCTGGCCAGTGCTGGCCATGGCCAGCTAGGGTTGGCCATGCTTGGCCAGTTGGAGCTAGGGCTGGCCAGTGGACTCTAGGAAAGGCTCATGGTGGCCGGGGAGGCTATGGCTAGCTTATGGCCACGGTGGCCAAGCTAGTACTGGCTATGGCCGGCCGAGGTTGGCTGTGGCCGGCTGAGAATGGCCACAGGTGGCTGTGGCTAGCCGTGGTTGGCCAAAGCTGGCCAGATGAGGCTAGGGGAGGCCAGAGCAAGCTAGATCGGGTCAGGATAGACTAGGGCAAACCAAGAATGCCCACTAGAACTAGGTAGAGGATGGTGTCTAACTAGAGCGATGGCCAACACTATAGAGGAAAAAGAAAAGCTCTCTCTCTCTTTCTCTCTCTCTATCTAAGCAAGAGAAAGGATTTTTCTAAAAATATTTTCCAAAACCTTCTCGAGGCAAACTTAGGTTTTCGAAGCTTTATTTTCATACTCGAGAAGAACCTAGTCGTGACTTGCTCGGGGTTTAGAAATTCTTTTTCACATACAAGCAATTTCAAGTAAAGCACCAAGCACAAACCCATCTTTATTATCTTCATAAAAGTTTTAAAGCCACACTTTTCATCATTTTATAATGATAACAGAAGAATAAAATCTTGGCTAATTTTAAAGAAATTCATAAATCCTTTAGTTTACTTAGTGTTTTTGGTTCACATCCCAAAATAGAAATTTTGGGGTGTGACAACTCTACCCCACTTAACATGAATCTCGTCCCGAGATTCAAAGAGACTAGGGATAGAGACTACACAAACAATCCGGGTGGTTTTCAAAACTTTGAGGAGACATGATATAGATCTTCTAAGGATTACTCAAAGGTTGAGGAGCAAATCAAAGATTGATCCTCCAAATTGCCTCGGGATCCAACACCAGATCGGATAAACAAATAAAGGATTATCCATATACCAAGATATGGAGACAAAATGATAAGATACCATTTGAATGATGCCTGATTTCTCTTTTTAGCTCTTCTATGAGGACAAAGAGAGGACAACCATCGATCCTTTAAGGATTTGCACTTCCTTAAACTAAGGTTTGTGGAATGCAAAGAAAAGTCTTGAATTTCAACATGGGTCGACCGAAAGATCGAGATTCCTTGGGACCTGTGGTGACATACCCTGGAAGAGTTTGTAGATTGACATGGTTCAACCATAGAAGAGAAATAACAGTCACATGAAAAACATGGAAGGCCTGCATGTGCAATGAAGCTCTCTATGCTTGGTTGGTCGAATTCCGCCACATGTGCAATGACCAAGACGGATTAAGACTATCCGCACTCTTCGTTCTCTATATCTCTACTCTAGAAGGAATATTCCGTCCTGATCAGCGAGATTCTTTCCTTTATACCATTTTCTCCTGCACTCATCATCCTTTATGTCTGTAACAACCCAGTCCCGGCACACGGCCCAGGCCCACTCTACCGAGGAGCGGGTCCCGCCTGCGTAAAAACCCGCTTGAACTTTCGTCCTCGCTTCGTTCAAAACGGTTAACCGAAGGTTAATACGCGTCCTTGGCCCTGGTATTTAAGCTGGTTGGACGACCTCAGGATTCACGATACGGTACTAAACCTGGGTTGCTACAGTGTTTCGCGATGCTACAGTAACCGGCGAGCAGTACCCGTGCTACAGTAACACAAAACAGGCCCGGCCCGATTCGGTGCTACAGTAACGGACTGCTACAGTACCGGCTGCTACAGTCTCGGCCCACTGTCCCCTGCTACAGTAACATCGGCCCATATCACGAATTGGGCCCACTGGCCCATTTGGGGCTGTTACAATGTCTCTACTCTAAATCATGTGGGGCCCACATGTCAGTTTTTTTCTTTTTTTTCTCACCCAACGCCCTCCCTCGTCTCTAGTTTTTTTCCTTTTTCATTCACATTCCCCATCCTCACAGGAGTCTCGGCGACTTCTCATCTCCACCGGCGGCGAGCCCCTTCCCTTCTCTTCCTCATCTGCCTGCACGGATGGCATGCAGCGGCACGACCGAGCGGATGGCGCACCTCGTCGGCGACGCGTCCTCTACACCACGGCGCCAGCGCGGGTCCTCCTCCACCGGCCGGCGCGGCTACTCCTCCACCGGCGGTCGCCGTGACCTCTCCCACTTCCCGCGGCGCCCCCACCGGCCTCGGCGGCTCACCTCGCGCTGGCGGCCTCCCTCGCGCCGGCGACTCCTCCCTTCCTCGAGCGGGCGCAGGGGTCCTCGAGCAGGCACAGGGGAGGAGCACCAGCCGGCGGACGCGACCTCCTTCCTCCTCGCCGGCGCGGCGGGCTCCTCCTCCCTCTCCGGCACATGGCCCCGCCCGCGGCGGTGGACCTTGGTCGCGCCCATCCTCTGCCCTTCTCCCTCTCCCTTCACTCTCCTGTGAGTGAGGTGGGGCCGCTTGGGGCTTCATGGACGCCCTGGGACCACACCACGAATAGCGTGCGCGGCCACCTCCGCTACGATAGCGCGTGCTTTACATTGTGCCGCTGCGGACGAATTTACGCCATATTCGTCCTCCAGGAACACATAGAGTGCCCCAGTGCAGATAACCTAAGAATCTCTCGAGGTTGCTGAGTCTGATAGGCCATTTTCCATATAGGACAAAAAAAGAAACCTAGTACGGAGTTGGGTTTTCCAAGCCACGACAAAAGGAAAACAATCCAGTCCGATGAGACTGAGAAGGGCGTCTCTTGTCTGAACGGTTGTCCTGTTCGATGTTCATTAATTTATGGTTGTGTTTGTGCGAAGAAAAGTCGCTACTACTCAGACCATTCATAGTCCATAGAGGTAGTGTTGTCACGTCCACTGTGTGCAACGCATGCCCGGAGTGTCCAAGTCTAGAAAATTGGTAGTATTCTATATTTCCGTCCTTAAAAATCAATTTCCACGATGTTGGATCATAACATTAGCCATGTGCAATGCATGGCCTTTCTGTGTCCAAGTCTAGGAACTAGTAGTATTATATCTCCGTCCTTGTCAGTTTCCAAGATGTGGATCTGAAATCAAATTGATTTTCAAAGACGAGCCAACGCATAAGCTATCTTTGAAAATCGATATTATATATGGATTACAAAAACTAAACATCAATATTAGTTGTCTCTATGTAACAAGTCTAACGACGACTTAGCTACTTTGCCAAGAAATTAGGCCCAACTTTGGGCCAAGTGGAGGACGACGACATCATGAGCCGTGACTAGGGCGCCCCTGCGCCAGGAAGAGGAGGAGCCACCACCGCCCTGCGCGCATGTGCCTGGCGCCGCCGCCGCCTCACCATGTCAAGCTTCCATCAATAAAGTATTTTCTATGATTAGGAGATGTAAAATAAAGAAAGAGAATATCCGCAGAAATTCTCTAAAATTGCTTAAAGTCTAAGCTAGGTTGATTAGGTTATAAATACTGCTCAATTGTAATCAAGTCAACTCAGTAATAGAAAGGGGTAATTCTCATCTATCTTTCCCTCTCCTCTCCCTGCTTTTGCCGCCGTCGCCCCCTTCCCCCCGCGCCGCACGCGCGCCACCCCTCCCCACGCCGCCACCAGCCACCGCCCTCCACCACCGCTGCCGTCGCGCCCTCAGGCCACGCCTACGGCTGCGACGTGCACCCTTATGCACGGCTTGTTATACTCTAGAAACGTGTTTTTTGGGGCGGTTTGTAAGACCAGCTGTCCCGAAATCAAATTTTCTTTTCTTAAAGTTTTATATTTAGTTTTGTAATCCATATATTGATATATTGATATATGTTATAAAATACAAATAGTCTCGTAAATTCACATACAAGGAGTCTCATATTTTCATTATACAAGTTGAGCTATGAAGCAATATACAAGTAGTCACACGATTCGACGCTCAGTAACTCTCATAATAAATCCACATGCAGGTATAGTCTCATAAGTTCACATACATATCTTCTTATAAATACACATACAAGTCATATCCCGTGAATCCATATACAAGTATCTTATAAAGCAAGATACAAGCGGTTTCATAAATCTGTAAACAAGTCACCTCATAAATTCACGTTAAGTCATTATACATAAATTCATTTACAAGTATCTATTAAGTTCATGTACAAAATACCTGGATATGAATTACTATCATCCACACACAAATCATTTGAACCATATATAGGACTGCACACTGCTTTATCAAATCACAAAACCATGCTATATATCAGAAAAAGGATCGCGAGCTGAGGCAAGGTGAAAGCCGGGTGGACAATTCCTTCAATAATTTTTAGTTGTAGAGATAGATCTACAGAGACTAGGTATAAGCACTTAATTGGATCGAAGTCAAAGCATGTACATTGACAAGATGTTAAATAGGTTCAGACATAAATGAGTCCAAAAAGGATTCATTCTAAGTCACATCATAAATGAGTCCATAAAGGATTCATATCTAAGTCACATGATGTAACCTTGAGCAATACTCAGTATGCATTGTGGCATGATGAGCATGAAAGGATGAGTAGAGTGGCGTATGCTTCAGCTATTGGCTCTGCTATGTATGTCTTGATGCGCATGTGTCTAGATATTTTATATGGTGTTAGGAGCAAGTATCAATCAAACGTAGATGATTATGGGCTGGGGACGCAGTAAATAAAGGACACCCTTATTAAGTAAGTACATGGTCATATTGGTTGTATTCGTGTCATTAGAAGATTGTTGGATAGATTCCCAAGACTCAAATCCATGTGGCCCATGATGAGCTTGTTTATATTGTAGTCCCTGTATCCCAAAATAAACACACATCTCGTGGCCCATACTCATTCTAATTGCGGAGCATCCGAAAGCATTTCATTTTTCACTTCTGAATCCGATCCAAAACCCTGGGATAAGCTTGCAGGAATACGGCAGGCCAGACACTGCCAGTCAGAGTCGGCAATGAACATCTCACCGTCTGCGGAAACCACGCATCGCATCCAGTTGCCGCTGCCTCAGGTTGCCATACTTCCTCCTACGTCGTCCAGTCCCAGCAGCAGCCTGGAAGACAGTTGCAATAGCTTTTTAACAAACAGGTGTATGCCCAAATTCAAGTTTTTCGGGTCTGGAGTCTAGACTAGAGATGTTTTTTACCTGCTCCTCAGATTTCATTGATTCCATGAGCTCGTCCATATCTGGCGAGTCTTTCCCTTGTATAGCGCCCATCATTTTCTGCATCTTTGCACGCATTTGGAAGAGTTGTGCAACCAATTGGCTCACCTTATAGTGGAAGAACAGTTAATCAGATAGTCAGATCTCTTGGTGATCAGTTTGGTTTATACTGGAACATAATAGGAAAAGATTATGTATGATAAGAACTGAACCTGCTGTTCGGTCTTTCCAGAGTCCTTGGCCACTCGTTTCCTTCTCTCGCGTGATTCAGCTAGTAACTCTGGTCTTTCCCTTTCCTCTGCACAAGCCCCGATAAACAACTGAGCATACATATAGGTGGTATGAAGTTATTGCAATCAAGGAAAATAGGATTAGTTACCGACTGAGGCACTGTTTAGTTAGTGGCCTTAGATTTCAGCCTCAAAGTTAAATATGTTATGCTGGTGAAGTTAAAAAAAAAAAATCAACTCCTTCAGCAATGCATGAATGCACCCCTTGTCAGAGTTCAGACTCAAAAGAAATCTGTCAAATATATTTGTATGATTGTTAAGAAAAATAGATATTTTTTTGGAAGTGGAATGATATCAAACTGAGGCAACTTAAGGCCTCTCTATTGCGGCTGAGAACAGCAGAACACCAACCAAAACAGATGATAGCAAGTGGAAGCTAATCTTGCTTCATAATGCTGGTCAAGCAAGCTCAGACAAGGTCTTGACTTTTTGGCAAAATCATTGAGCTCAAAAATCAAATACTAAATAAGTTTCACATACAAGCTCCAAATATGTGTTACAAGACTTACAACACTATATAAGAAATACTGGATAGTGAGTTCAGGAGGAATATGCAAAAAAAAAGAGGATATTTTCAGGAAGTCTCCTGAATATGGAATACATACCAAGAGTCATTACATTAATCATCGACTCCATAAACTTGAGATTCTTCTCAGCTTCACGGATTTGTGCAGGGGTAACCTATTTAAACATGGAAGATTTGTCTTAAATCATAATAATGTGAGTTTTATAGCTTGAATATGATCATTAATTGCTTTCATAAGACATAATTCCAAAGTATGGTATTAAATGAGGTCTGGGGGTTCATATTTATACCTTGTTCATGCCCGGAATCATGCCAATTAAACGACTGAATGAACCCATTTTTGCGATCATTTGTGTTTGCTTCAGAAAGTCATTAAAGTTAAATTCTGCACTCAAAATCTTCTTCTGTAATTCCTCAGCATCTTCTTGACGCATCTACTTGTACAAACAGGTAGACACAGAATATCAAATCATAGTATAACAAAAGACAAACAAAAGGAGCATTTCACAAGAAGTGACTTACCACTTCTTGTGCTTTTTCAACAAATGAAAGTACATCTCCCATTCCCAGGATTCGCTGTGCCATACGATCTGGATAGAAAGGCTCAAGATCTTCAATCTGCTCTCCTTGTCCTACAAATTTAATTGGCTTTCCAGACACCTGCAAATTTTGTCAATTTCATATTTATCAGCATGTGTACTAATCAAAGGAACCAAGGCCGCCTGCTATGAATGTAGGGGCAAAACAAGTAATCGTTGAGCATTTATGGTTTAATCACTTTTATATAACAGTACTCTTTTACTATAAAATATAGTAAAAGAGGGAGTAAAAGGAAGTCATGGGACATGACCAATAGACAACATTAAGGGCCTGTTTGGTTATAGGCCCTAAGAAACCAAACCAAAATTTAACCTGACCTCAAAATTTGTCTGTTATCTAGTTTGAGACCAAATTTGTCCTAACCAGAGAAATTTGTCAGTGGTGAGCTACAGTCAACAACGAAAGTTGGGCTCCCTCGGGGAAGCAATTTGGCCAGGCTGCAAACCACTCCCATGGGTGAGGTGTCAAGCAACCATTGCGACATAGATCAAAATTTGAAGGTAATGGCTACATCCAAACATTTTTCTGGTCATGTCCAAATTTTGGCATGGGCCGTGCATGTCAGACTCACAGTTTGCAAAACTTGACATGGCTACATCCAAACATATTTTTCTGGTCATGTACAAATTTTGGTATGGCTATGAACGAACATATTTGTTGCCACATTTTGCCATTGACCATATTTGGCTATTACCAAAATTTGGCTTGGCCCCTCCATGCCATAAACCAAACAGGCCCTGAAGCCATGATACGTTTTTATATTAAAAATGATCCTACAAATGTGTGGTGTTACCATTAAATAGTAGTTTACTTGTGGATAAACATGTATCAATAGCAGTTTTTTGAAGCTAATCTATGAAACAAAACGACAGAAAATAAGAAACCTCTTTAACACTCAGTGCTGCTCCACCTCTTGAATCACCATCCAGTTTTGTCAGTATAGCACCAGTTATACCAATCTCATCATTGAAGGAGCTGACCAACCCTGACCGTATCATTAAAAGAAGGGTAAGTTTGCAACTCAAAGAATTTTACATTTATATCATAGAATGGCATGCCATGGTACTTATATTGAGCACCTTATGCTTCCACTCCTATGAGAAGAACACAAGAAATCATGGAGAACATTAATAATGTTGATCAAAGGTTACTATATATATATAAGACATGAAAAATGTGGGAACTCCAGATCCAGATGGGGAAATACAAGAAATTTATACACAATAAGCTATGGAACATTCAAGTTTTAACCTGTGAAATTCTTTTCAAAAAACATGGGGCACTTGGTAAGCTAAAAACATATTAAGTACAAAACATGTCCTGCTAATTAGTTGTCTGCTAGTTTCTGTTGCAAGGCCAGTGGTCAGTTTGGGTGCTGTTTGACTGAACCCTGGGTGTTCAGTTCATTCAGCAGGTTTTGGTAGCTTTGGTATTAGAATCTGGAATGGTTAAACTTTGTAATTTTGTTGCTGTTAAGTGATGAAAATTTGATTCGTCCGTGATGGAAAAGAAGTGCAAAACGATGATGAAATAGAGGCCCTAAAACCAACTTTAGAATAAACAAGATGCAGCTATATACCTGCAGCTTCTTGGCCAGTCATGGCATCAACCACAAGAAGAACTTCTGTAGGATTCACTGCTTTTTTTACTTCTTTCAACTCATTCATCATTGCTTTATCTACCTAGTGGTACAGAAAATTAATCAGATGACATCAATGGTACTACTCAAATTTACTGCAAAAAAAGGACAGCAAGCTGCCAATACCCTAATCATGAAAATTTTAAAAACGAAAAGTCTTAAACTACATTGAAATGCATCAGTTTAGCAAAATGGAAAGTAGTATCTTGAAATTATGCTATGGAAGACAGTTTTATGTTGTCAAACACACTTATTTTCACAGAAACTCATGACAGATGATTTGTTGATTTACTTTAAAATACTATAATGGACTTACCACTGTTGAGTTGAAATATTATTTTAAGATTTAAAGAAGCAAAGAACAATATCAAAAGCTCTGCTTGGCTGAATAGCATTTTGAGTTGAAATATTATTTTAACATTCAAAGAAGCCATAGCATTTCTATTTAGCCGAATAGCCTGTTATATAGTTCTCCTGCGCTTGTTGACACTTCTGTTTTGTTTTCTTATCTTTATATTTTTTATTTATTTATATAATACCACAGTAGGGTATTCCCTTACTGCATGTCTCTCGAAAAAGTATATCAACATCTCATTCAAAGGCAACATTTCAGACCATTTTTCATGTTGTTACCAACTTAATTCCTTACAAGAAAACAAATAGTGCAATTTAATAACATATGTAAAGTACAACCTAACATTTTCAAAGTTCAGCAGGATTATGGCCTGGATCCAAGATCTTACATAGTTGTCCTTTATCATTTATACTCAGTTACTCACAGCTAATACAAATCAGTGGAACAAATAGTGAAGCAACATGTGCATGACCTGCAATCTTCCAGCCGTGTCCACTATAATTACATCAGCCTTATTGGCTTTTGCCTCCTTCAAACCATTTTTGGCTATTTGTGAAGGTTTTGCTTCAGTTCCTTCTGAGTAAACTGGTACACCAACCTATCAATAATCAAATGTTTTCTACTGAAGAGTAAGTTATGCAGAACATTCAAGCAAGTGTGTATTCTAAAAGAGACGGAACATGCATCAATGGCAAGTTCTACAGATTTTACCTTTTTACCAAGAATAGTTAGTTGATCAATAGCAGCAGGCCTGTAAACATCTGCAGCAACTAGCATACAACTCCTGCCCTGTAATCTGAGACAGGTCTATAAGTACAGAAAGTCTATGGATGAATTATAAAATGTTTAAATAGTTAAAATACAGGCTTAAGGAAAGCACCATTTTTTTTAGATAGAAGGCAAGCTTCGCACAAACAGTAGTTTTTCCAACACCTTGCAGACCTGCCAACAAGATAATAGTTGGCCCAGATTTTGCAAACACCAAATCTGATACTTCCCCACCCATTAGTTGTACCAGTTCATCATTCACAACCTGCATCATTGAGATAACTTAGTCTTCAATGTTCCAAGCACATGAAATATCTTGTGAAGAACCATTAATTAAGTCGATATTAAGCACCAAATTTCTTTGATAAGGTTGCTTCTGTGCACTATATATCATATCCATTAATTTATCTGCCTCTCCCAAAAAGGAAAATGAGTTTTTTTTTTGCAGCCATGCAATTAAAAGATGGCTAAGAAGATAAAGTCAAACAAGGGAATTGAATGTGCAATACTAGAATGGTATGTTACTACAATATGGGTATACCTTCACCAACTGCTGGTCAGGTCGGACACCTCGGATCACATCGGTGCCTACGGCCTTTTCACTTACAGACTCAATAAATCTCCTTACCACTGGCAAACTTACCTGCAAAATAGGTTCCGCATAAGATTATGAGGGGGGGGGGGGGGGGGGACAAACAATCATGCTTAAGTATGAATCAGACATACATCTGCCTCCAAAAGTGCTCTTCTGATATCCCGCATTGGTTCAGCTATGTTTTCCTTTGTCAATACATCTTGAACCACCAGAAACATATTGCTTAATGAAAAATTCAGCCGAGTAATAGAAGATGCAGACATAAATGGAAAATGCAATGTAAGAGCATATCAGCTGATAATCTCATAGTAGAATCAAACACAAGTTGTCCATTGGTAACTTTGGTACACTCAAAACGGTTTTCTAGTTTGTCGCAAAAAAGGAAGATTTTGATATCTGCCCAAATTAACAAGACTGGATAGGCTATACATCTTGAATCAGCGATCAGTTAGGGAGGCCTTGTAAATGGAACTACAGGCAACAGTGCCATCGAGTATTTCCAAAAGATTTGGCCAATGGTTAGAACAAGCATTTGAAAAATAATAGCCAATTGAGAATATCACATGTTATTGTCATTATATTATATACCTGTTAGATACATCGCAAATAAAGAGACATTTGGAAACATTTGGTGTACGAAACTACGAATCCCGAGCTGTGTCTACTCTTTTTCTTTTGAATTAGGGACAAAAAGTTTGGACTGGAGCATCAAATGTGACAAGAGTTATATTCGCGAAAGTAACAAAACCGCTCACCGACTCCCCTCAGCTTGTTCCAAGCGGACTCAAGGCCGGTGGTAAGCTGGCCGAACATCTCCGCCCGAACCACCAGCCCGCCCCTCCTCCCCCGCCGCCTCCATCCCTGTCACAACAGAGAAACCAGTATATAATCGCTTCAACCCCAAGACGCGAAACTCTCGCCGAGGAAACGGGAGAAACGAAAGGCCGAGCACGATCAGCGCTCAGGGGTACTGAAGCGCGCGGACCTGCTGGCAGGGTGACGACGGGTGGGAGCGAAGCGCTGGGCTCCGGGCGGCGCGGAGGTGGAGCGAGGAGGTAGAGGAGAAGCTGCGGAGGCGGAGGGACGCGGCGGCCGCCTTCTCCGGCGAGCGGCGGGCGGTGGCGAGGGACGACGAGGAGAGCGCGAGCGCTGTGGTGGCCTGCATTGGGGTTGCGGGCTTGGCAGAGTGTGTTCTGCGGAGGAGAGGGAAGCAACGAGAAGGATAAGAGCGGTTGGAAACTGATTCTCCTTTCAGTTGGGGGCCTGCTGGGCTTTGTGGGCTCGTAATGCTTCAGATGTGTGATCTACTTCTGGTCTAAACCGGACCCTCGATAAACTTGGGCATGCAGTCCGGGCCCGTGAGCCCGGCACGAGGCTCGTATTTTTTTGGTCCGGCCCAAGCACGGCACAGCCCGAGAGCCAGTAGGCCCGGGCTGGCCCGGCACGAGGAACAGGCCGTGTCTGGGCCTGATCCCAGGCACGTGGGCCGGCACGGCACGGCCCGAAAATTGGTAAAGGCCCGTTGCGGCCCGCTGCCAGCCTTGGCCTGCTAAGAAACCCCGGCCTACTAACAGCCCACCTATCTACATCATGTGTACACCGGCCTGCTAAGCCCACAAATACTAACCCTACCCTACACACACGCCGTCCATCGCTTCCTCCACTCCACACGCAGCCGCCGCAAGGCCACGACCCCGAGTCACGCTGCGCGCAACGACCACGACGGGCGACGGCGCCTCCGTCCTCCTTCACCTCACTCTCTCACTCACTCTCTCTCTCTATCTATCCTCGACCTCGGAGCGCACCTCTCCACCGCCTCGGGGCGAGCTCGCCAGCGTCCATCTCCTCGGCGGCGAGCATGCCGGCCGTCGCCGCAACCTCTCCCCTTTCGCTCTCTCACAGGCAATGGGCCGCGGGCCGGCACGACCTGTTTTTTTGCCATGCTTCACGGGCCGGCCCGGCACGAAAATCGGCCCATAGTGTCATGCCTGGGCCGAAGGCCAGGCCCGCGTGCCCGGTAGGCACGACCCGCAAGGCCCACGTGCCTTTTCGGCCCGTAGACTATCGGGCCGTGCCGGCCCTTTGCCCTGTCCCTCGATGCCAAAAAGGCCTCTAGAACATCCGCGGTGAACCTCTCAATGCAAGGTTTTCGTCAAACAGTTTTCCAAAATATGGGCTGTGTTTAGTTACCTAGAAATCATCCCAAAATTCACTATGCAGAATTCATATCACCCGTCACATCAAAATACCGGCACATACATGGAGTACTAAATGTAGATAAAATCAAAAACTAATTGCACGGTTTTGTTATACTTTACGAAACGAATATTTTGAATCTAGTTACTTAAAGTTTAAACAATTTTTACCAAATACAAACAAAATGCTACAGTACGTTTCCTTTTAAAATTCGCGGGAACTAAACACAACCATTAAACTTGTCATGAAATGAGTGTGTAGCACAATGCATAGTTTCGATGTACAGTTTCATAGGTTATTTTAGTCCTTCGTAGTCCCGCCAGCCGTCTCTCGTTTCCCACTCTTTCCCGCATGAGCCCGGACATGGTGATCGAGCAGAGCGGCATGGAGGTCGAGATCTCGAGCGAGCGCGGCAGAACTGAGCGGCAGGGCGGAGGACACGCCGACGGAGCCCGCTTGCGGCAGAGCTCGCGCCCATGGGCATGGAGATCCAGCAGCGTGGCGGAGCCCGCTCGCGCCGGAGGTCGAGCAGCGCGGCACGGTGCGGGGCCTCCCAGCGAGCCCCTCGTCCTCTGCTGCCTCGATCCATCCATGTCTACGGGATGGAGCCCGAACTCACATTCTGACTGCCTGGACAGCAAGAACGGCGATTGCAAGACCAAATCCACTCATTGCATTGCATCCACAAATTCATTCATCAACTGTTAGCAGGTCCATGATTGCATTGCATCCACAAATCCACTCATCAATCGAGTTCACCAAATCATTTTTATTTGGAAAAAAAATCAAAGACAATCAAATTCATCTAATCTATCTACGATCAATCAACTTACTGAACAATCGAACTGCAGCATACTTCGCTGCCTTCACCACCCGTCGCTGGAACAGGCTCGACGCGCTCAATCTGGGCAGCGCTAAGAGATGCTCGCTCCACGCCCGGCCTCGCGTCCGTGCCCTGGGCCGGCGGCGCCTCCTCCAGTCCTCCTCCTGAGCCGCGGGGGTCGCCGTCGAACGGGTGGAGCAGGAAGAAGCTCGCGGCAGGCGACGAGGCGGAGCTCGCACCTGCGGGGAGGCGGATCTGGGCGTCGCGCTCGCGGCTCGCTGACCGGAGAGCAGCAGTCCGCCATAGCGGGCGGGGAAAAGCGTGGCGATGTCGGCGTACCTCCCCACAGGCACGGCTCCCCTAAACGCAGTCAGCCATCCCTTCCCGCGGTCACGGCGGCCTCCGGCGGTGGCGAGGCCAAGCCTCCGGTGCGGTGACGAAAGAAGTCGCGATGAAACGAACTTTTACCGATGAAGCGCTTCTCTTCTCTCTCCCAGTTTCACGCAAAGATTCTCCTTTTATGGACGTGTCACTCTATTAAATATGTATAAAACGCTTATAAAATGTCTATTAAGATTTAGCCTTAAATTTGTCAGGAGAAAATTGCTTGACTAATTCCCTAAATCCAGATCTGCTTATATTTATGTTACAATTTTTGTGTCTGTAACACATATAAAATAGAATTGTATTATGTGACTACTTACATGGGACAACTAATGAAAAATTTGTAGATGATGTTGGTTTGTGATTTTGTCATGAACATGCATAGTGAAGTATTTTTCTTGCTAAACCCTTCATAAATAACGATTAGTTCAGTACCATATTACTATTAGTGAGTTGTACAGCAACAACATACGGAGTATTATTTAAGGAAATATAGCCAAAAGATAAAGGACGTATATCTCTTCACTTGCTTGAAAATACTATAGAAAACATCTATTTTTTTGAAGCTACTTTAGGATGCGCTTAGCGAGGAAAGAGCTCTTGTAGTTTCTACCAAGCACTCGTAAACCGTACGTCAAGAAATTAGTATCTGGAAGGAGGAAGATACAAAATAGATGAGTAACTTATGTGAAGAAATAATATAAATTCAAGGAAAACTTGAGGCTAGTGTATGTTTGAGAGAGCACGGCAGGCACTTAGGATGGCTATTATCTCCTTCCATCACTGAACTCAATTTTTTTAGAATTTAAATTACTTTTATTAGTAGAAATAAATGTTTAAAATCGAGATGCGCTTATTTTTATGTTGCAATTTAACACTGGTTGTCCTGTAACACATGTAAAACAGCATGGTATTAAGTGGCTATTTCCAAAGAGAACTAAAAATTTGACGATAGTTGTTCTATAATTCTGTCATGAACATGCGTAGCGAGGTAATTTTTTTTAATGAACCTAGTAGCAGTGAATTATATGCCAACAAACTAACTATTAATGGAAATATAGCCAAAAGATAAAATATATCCCTTTTTTGCTTATAGAGCTAGTTTGTTGTTGGGAAGGACGCGCTTTTACAAGAAAAGAGTCGTTGCATTTTCTACCATACACTCGTGAGCTGTACAACAATAAATTAGTGACTTAGAGGAGAAGATACAAAGTCGATGAGTCACCTATACGAGGAAATATTATGGGATTCAGGGAGAACGTAAGGGAAGATTGTGTTTAAACGAGCGTGAAGTAGGACGTTAATGATTCACTTGGCACTACTAGACGGATGTTGACGAGATATGGTAATGCTTAGAAAGCACACAACACAGATTGAGGGTCGGGCCGCGTCCCTTCACGCCATGCATATTTTTAGCCGTGTCTTAGGCCCACACAGTATGTTGCACGTCAAGACAAAAATGGTCAGGCACTTGGGCTGGCTATTGTCTCCTTCCATCATTGAACTTGTGAGAAAGAAATCTGGATCAAATAATTTTTTAGAATTTAAATACATTCTTATTAGTAGAGAAAATGTCTAAAATTGAGTTCTGCTTGTTGTAAGTCAAGTCTTCAAACAGTATGTGAAATAAAGACTTGAGTGTGGCCAAATTAAATGGAAAAGAGGGAAGAAAGTGTACAAGTTCACATTACATCCTCCAGCCTCTCCCCTCTATAAAAAGAGATGGATAGAGAGGTAGAGGCAGAGCTTCATATGTATATGTATACACAATACAATGAAAGAAACAAAGAGCTCTCACTCTCCCTCTCTATCCTGTGTCCATGTTCATCCGTGTGTTTGTGCTTACTTTTGTGTATGCTGAGAACTCGATTTCTTAACACTGCTTATATTTGTGTTACATTGTTCAAATAGATTTTCTGTAACTTGTATAAAATAGGAGGGTATTCAATGGCTGCTTAGAAAGGAGATCTGAAAATATATAGCTATTTATATAGCGATATTTTTCTAACAGACGTGCATCCACAAGCACATATATCGTTTTGATGCAACACCAAGCGCTGTAGATGCAACCGCTATTGCGCTCACCTCTCCATGAGGGACAACGATAGCCTGTGTAGTACCACTGTTTATACCTTTGTGGAAGGTTGTGTGCTTGTGCATGTGCAATCATATATATCGCAGAATCGCAGCACTGACACTTCTAATCTTGTGGTGGAACAGAAGTATAGATTGGAATGGACAACCACTGTTCAGAATGCATGAGCTTAGACGCATCCTCCCACCTTCTCTAGAGTCTACGAGCTCCATCTCGGCAACCATTTGGTCTCTGTGTATCATTTTGTTGCTTGGATGGATACACTCTCTTTCAAGTCAAAAATGATGATTTATGGTTGTGCAATCATACATGCAGCTACCTTAGATGATCATTACATGTGATACCTATGGTTGCAAATGGCACGGCTGCAGGCAGCCCGTCTCGCGTCGCAAGCACCGCATCCTCGTTCGCAGGTTAGAAAAATATACTATGTACCTTTAGGTATATGTGTTAGATTTATATTTTTTTTTCATTCATGAGCTATCGGAAAAACATACATGTTAGCATCTCTCATCATACATATGAAAAATCACAAGCTGGCAGCTGTTGTCACTGCCTCGTTGTAAGCTCTGAACAAGAAGTCTGAGCTGAGTTGGCTGCTACTGCTCAGTTCTGAACAAGAGCACACTGCATTTAGTGCTCTTAACTCTTGATCATAAAAGGAAAATCCCTTAATATTGTAAGGCAATAGGCAAACTCTTGAATTACAACATGCTACTGTTGACTGCAGTACAGTTCAAATGTTTTGTAGAATGGTACAATAAGGCAAGGGAAACATAAATAAGAGGCATTTACAACCTCTTGCATTTTCATTACAAGTTCATAACAACAAACTGACAAAACAATAACCACTGATAGTCCAATGCATATCATCACAAGTTTGTGATAGATTCACCCATGGTATTGAACTCCCAACATATTGTTTATCAATGTTCTCTTCAGCTATAGTGTGTCACTTTGCACTACTACAGCCTTTGCAAGAGCTTGATATGGTTTGTTGTTTCCTCTGCCAATGCCAACCGAATGTTGACTGAATGTAAAATGAATATTCAGCTCAGCTCACTCTAGCACAACATTATAACAAATTGTACAAAATCTAACCTGCTTTCTTCTCAAAGTAGGCGGCGGTCATCTTGGGCATCTCTCATGTGCTTCTTGAAACCGACTTGTCCCAGCTGAAGGATGCGATTGTCTCCAGGGAGTTTGACATGGCGGTTGGTGGAGGGCTATTCCAAGAGATCAAAGCCTTTGGTCCTGAGAATTTTAATTCTTTAAGCGTTTGTAAAATTTCTAGACTATGCAACTCCTTTGCTCATGAACTTGCTATGCACTTGGTTACAGACAAGCTCAACTTAGTTGAAGTCAATTTCTTGTCAGATAGTCAATAACTAGTTCACTTTCTAAACAAGAATAACACTTCAACCCCTCCAGAATGGTGTATCAAACTTTACACTTAGACCTACTGCAATAATATTTCAGCCACAATATCTAAGATTTACAAGATTTAGAGAACTATAAATGCTACGACTAATTCATTGGCTCGACAAGCATTACAAGATCAAGATCAAGCCTAGATGATAGGTTTTCATACTTAAATGCAAATCATGTACCTCAATGTATCAGTCTTCAAGCCTTATAACATGTAAACTTGCACAATATTACCATCCATGCAACTTGTTACTGCTAATTAATATATATATTTGTTTGTTGTTAAAAAAAAACTGCTCGAATACTTTCTATAGACGAGGTGTTCCAGCAGTACATAGGTACAGCTAATTCCTTGTCATTGCATGGCAAGTGTGGAGAGCAACTCTCAAAAAACATGTTTCTTTCTCAAATTATTATTATATATATATATATACACACACCCAACCATGATGAGGAGGATGGAGCCGACGAAACACACCCATTAGTTGCGCCTTGTTATACACTCAAGAGTTCACATCTGACTTAAGACCACACAATCTTCTGATGTGGACTAAATAATACTGGAAAAACAGAAACACGTTTAATTCGATTAGTTACACGGTTGGCAGGGACCGGAGAAGCATCTACAAATAATACGCTTGCATTCTCCATGGCCATCTCGACGCAAACAGTTGGTTGGCCGCACCCTCCCAAGTCCCGTCCCCCTCCATACTAGCAGCGGCAGCTAGGATTGAAGTTGAACCAGGCAACCAGCAAGGCCAGCTACCAATGGCGGACACGTTGACCATCAGCACGACAACCCGGCGCCTAGCAGCTTCGTCGTCGCTGGTGGGGACGGGGACGGACGCCGAGAAGCTTGCGTTCATCGAGGAGGCGACCACCAACGTGGACGCCGTGCAGGAGCGCGTGCTGGCGGAGATCCTCGCCCGCAACGCCGACGCCGAGTACCTGTCGAGGTGCGGGCTGGTGGCCGGCGTCACCGACCGCGCCACGTTCCGGTCCAAGGTTCCCATGGTGAAGTACGAGGACCTGCAGCCGTACATCCTGCGCACTGCCCATGGCGACCGCTCGCCCATCCTGTCCGGGTCCGGGCACCCCGTCTCCGAGTTCCTCACCAGCTCTGGCACCTCCGGCGGCGAGCGCAAGCTGATTCCCACCGTGAAGGATGAGCTCGACCGCCGGCAGCTACTCATCAGCCTTGTCACGCCAGTCGTCAAGCAGCATGTGCCTGGGCTGGACAAGGGGACCGCTACCGCCGGCCTCTACTTCTGCTTCGTCAAGTCGGAGACGACGACTCCGGGTGGCCTGACGGCGCGTACCATGCTGACGAGCTACTACAGGAGCGAGCACTTTAGCGAGTGGTGCCAAGACATCATGACGAGCCCCGTCGCAGCCATCCTGTGCGAGGACACGTTCCAGAGCATGTACGCGCAGATGGTATGCGGCCTGTGCCATCGCCACGCCGTGGTGAGTGTCGGCTCCATATTCGCCACTGGCATCCTCGGGGCCATCCGCTTCTTCCAGCACAACTGGGAGCAGCTCGCCGCGGACATGGACGCCGGCACACTCACTGACCGCGTCACCGACGCGTCGGTGCGTGAGGCGGTCGCCGGCGTCCTCCTCCGACCGGACCCCGAGCTTGCCCACTTCATCCGTTGCGAGGGCTCCAAGTCTAAGGGCGGTGACGGGGCCACCGGAATCTTCGCACGCATCTGGCCCAACGCCAAGTACCTCGACGCCATAGCCACGGGCTCCATGGCGCAGTACGTCCCAGCCCTCAGGTACTACAGCGGCGGCCTGCCCATCATCTCCACCACGGACGCGTCGTCGGAGGGCCACTTCGGCGTCAACCTCCGGCCGATGTGCGAGCCGTCAGAGGTGTCCTACACCATCATGCCCAACATGGCCTACTTCGAGTTCCTCCCCACGGACGGCGGCGGCGCAGCCACGGCGAGCCAGCTCGTGGAGCTCGCCCGCGTGGAGGCAGGGCGCGAGTACGAGCTGGTGGTGACCACGTACCCGGGGCTGTGCCGGTACCGCGTCGGCGACGTTCTCCGCATGACGGGTTTCCACAACGCGGCGCCGGAGTTCCGGTTCGTGCGCCGCGCGAGCGCGCTGCGTTCCATTGACGCGGACAAGACGGACGACGGAGCTGCCGCGCGTGCGTCGAGACCGCGCCGGGACACTACGTCATCTACTGGGAGCTGGAGGGGTTCACCAGCACCACCACCACCACCAAGGACGTGCTGGACCGCAGCTGCCTGGAGATGGAGGAGGCCCTGGGCTCGGTGTACAGGCAGAGCCGGGTGGCCGACGGCTCAGTCGGGCCGCTGGAGATCCGGGTGGTCCGGCGACCTTCGAGGAGCTCGCGGACTATGCCGTGTCACGCGGCGCGTCCGTCGGGCAGTACAAGGTGCCCCGGTGCGTCACCGCGCCGGCGGTCATCGAGCTGCTCGACTCGCGCGTCATCTCCAGCCACTTCAGCCCGGCGTTGCCGCACTGGACACCGCGCCGGCGCTTCCAATCCGATTCCAACGGGGAGAAATGCTGATGATCAATAGTGGCTCTGCTGCAGCATCATTTTGTCGCATCCTAAATAAATAATAGAGAATATATTAATATCTCATCTTCTAATGACTAATGCATATGATTGTTCACTACTACAAGATTACAACATCTTTCTTTCGCATGATATAGGTATTGCAATTGCAATTGCAACCAAATTCATGGGCTCCATGGGTCACTAGTGTACAAGGATCAGCTTTGTAGTAAGTACAAAGTTTGAACTAGATACCCACACACACCCTTTTGAATTGCATTGCACCCACAAATAAAATTGCACATTGCACTTCGGCAACAGTCAAAACCCCTGTCACGAGTGTTATCTCGTTGTCTGGCATCTTCGTCTATCCCTTTTCATTTAGTTTTGCAGTTTTTACTGCTGTCTTCAACCTCTGTTCCCAAACTTGCTCTGGTCTGGGATCCATTTGATCTTTTGTGGCACCATTGCTGCCTGCTCTCTGTGCTAGGAAAGGAAGGAACCAGAGTCTGCTACAGTAACTCTGCACGGAAGTTTCCAGCGGTCTCTCCTTCCGTCACCGCCATGGCCAGACTGGAGCTCGTTCCGGTGAGCTAGCGTCGCGCAGCTCCACTTTTCCAGCCCTACCACGCATTCTTGTGCTCCGTCTTTTGCATCTCTTCTCCACTCCACGACTCTGTTGCCATCGTTGCATCCCTCTTTCCTCCCCTACATCTGTCTCTGATGTGGGCTATGGCTTAGCAGATGGCAGGCTAGGGCCTTCAAGTTTTCTTCCAAAATCCACTAATCTTGTTGTTGTTTTTTCAATCTTTCCACCTGGAGAGGGAATCTCTTCTTCTCTAGGGTTAGATTTGTTTTGCGATTTGGACCTTCCAGATCGTAGCTTCTTTCCTACCTCTTCTGAGGGAGGATTTCGTTTTCCTGCTTGCTGTCTTTCTTAAGAAATTGCACAACTCGGGGCGATTAAGGGGATTCCACTAGCGGATCTGCCCGCCCTTGGTTGTCTTTTCTTGGAAGTACAAAAACAGGATTGGTTTTATCAGTGATCTCTAGTCTATAGAAGATGGCTAGTAAGGAAAAATTATTTCGAAAATCAGAGTCAGCAACTATAGGTCAACAGGTGCAACAGAAAGAGAAGGAGAATGAGGAAGAAGTATTTACAAAACTAAGAAAGTTGAATTTGGCAGCAGGTGAAGATGAAAAGTTGTTCATGTCTGATGAGGAGGAGGACGAAGATGAACCAAAGATCTTTTCAGTGATTGGTAAGGCTCTATCTCCAACTGCCCTCCAGTTACAAACAATTATGGCAGCTATGAAACCTGCTTGGGGTAATCCTAGAGGTTTGAGAGCAAGAATGGTTGATGATAATATTTTCATAGCTGATTTTATGTCGGAAGTGGATAAAGAAAAAGCATTAGATGGAACACCATGGTTTGTAAACCGACATGCAGTCCTTTTAAAAAAATTTAAGAAGCATCTTAGACCTTCAGATGTTCGCTTTGAATCAATGTATATTTGGGTTAGAATTTTGGACATTCCTTTTAAGTGGATGAACAAGAAGAAAGGATGGAAAATAGCAGGCTTGGTAGGAAAGGTGAACAATTTGGATGTGGATGAATTTGGTTATGCTGCAGGAAAATATCTGAGGGCAAGAGTAGAAATCCCAATTGATAAACCTTTGAAGAGATTTATCACTTTGGAAACATCAAAAGGTGATGAGTTTTATGATCTGCAATATGAAAAGTTAGCGTACTTTTCCTTTGCATGTGGTATTATAGGACATTCAGATTTAGATTGTCCAAACCTTTCAGAAAGAGATGCTAATGGTAAATGGGAATATGACAATTCGATAAGGGCGCCAGAAGAAAAAAAGAAAAATTGCAGTCCTTCGCACAAGCAACTGCAGCTTCAAATTGGAGTGGGTCTTTGAATCATAGTGATAATATTTTGAGCTCTAAAGAAAGACCATCAGAGGTTTTAAATTGTCAGGAACCAGAGGAAGCAAAGAATAGCTTGCAAGTATTATCAGGTCCAATAAATTTGTAGGATCCTCATAATTTTTGTCAAGATGATTCTTCACTTGACAGGAAACGTAAGCCATTGAAGTCCAGTACACCTCACCAGCAGCAATTTGTTGCACTATCAGAGAAGACTCATATGATGGAGGTGAAGAATACAGGAAGTTTGGCTTTAATTCCTGCTCAGGAATTTGCAATCTCATTAAGAGAGTCTGCTCCATCCACCCTTGTGGAGTCTGGCCATATTAATTCAGAGGGTGCAAAGAAGCAAAAAATGGAAACTTTTTTTATGTTATCGGTGGAGGCTGCCTGTGAAGAGCAGCCCCGCCGGGCGCAATGAAGATCCTATGTTTGAACTACCGGGGTTGCGGGCAGCCCGAGGCAGTTCAAGAGCACCGCCAGTTGGTGGAGTGTCATCGCCCGGACATTGTCTTCTTGTCGGAGACGAAAATGACTGCTATGAAATCTGAGAATTTAAGATTTTGTCTTGGTTTTGAAAATGCCAAAGGAGTAAGTTGTGAAGGGCTAAGTGGAGGACTGGTTCTAATGTGGAGGAAGGGGACAATTTTGCACCTAAAATCTTCGAGCAGGATGCACATTGACACTTGGATATGCAGTGAGGATCTTGATGAAAAAGTTTGGAGATTTACGGGATTTTATGGTGAACCAAATAGACAGTTAAGAAGAGGATCTTGGTACTTGTTGAATTTCTTACGGTGCACTAGTAATCTACCCTGTTGTGTGCAAGGGATTTTAACGAAGTTCTATCAGCAGATGAACATTTTGGTTCCAAGGATAGAGAGGAGTGGAGAATGGAAGGATTTAGAGAAGTAGTAGACCACTGTGGATTTATTGATTTGGGTTTTAATGGACTCCATACACTTGGGATAACAAGCAAGAAGGTCAAAGGAATGTTAAAGTCAGATTAGACCGAGGGCTAGCTGATGAACAGTTTCTGGACTGGTTTCCCTTTACTGAAGTTACACATATCCAGACGGTTCAATCTGATCATTGTGCTATCCTAATTGAGGTGACTCGACATCAACCAATAAAGAAAGATAAGTACAAGAGAATTTTTAGATACGGGAATATGTGGACAAGGGACCCTACTTATGAATCTCTGATCAAAGAAAATTGGAGTTGTAATTCTGGAGCTTAGCTGGTATTTTTTCTTCTTTACAGAAGCTACAAGGTGCCCTTCATAAACGGAGTTATGAGGTTTTTGGTTCGGTTCGTGGTCAAATCAGAGATCTAAATTCTCAATTGGAAGAAGTAAGAAGGAAAACATGGTTAGGAGGCATAACTACAGAGGAGAAAAGTTTGCTGAAATGACAATCAGAATTGCTAGCTCGGGAAGAAACCATGATGAGACAGCGTTCTCGTACTCAATGGCTTTCAGAAGGAGACAGAAACACTGCTTTCTTCCATGCTAGATGCAAAGAAAGGGCAAGGAAAAACAGGATTAATTTTTTAAAAAAGGAAGATGGCACAGTATGCAGAAACCAAAAAGATATTGAGCAAGTGGCTATTGATTTCTACATTAAACTTTTTACTGCTCAGGAAGAAATAAATACTAATGAAGTAATTCAATATGTGCCATCTAAAGTAACTGATGAGATGAATAAGTTCTTGTGCAGGCCATATAGTCCAGAGGAGATTGAGGAAGCACTTTTCTTAATGAAACCAGACAAATCTCCTGGACCAGATGGCTTTATAGCTGGTTTTTTCCAAAAACATTGGTCTTTATTGAAAAATGATGTTTGCTCCTCTATTTTGGACTTATTAAATGGTGGAGATCTCCCTGCAAATATCAACAAAACTATTTTAGTTCTTATTCTGAAAGTAAAACATCCACAAACAATTTCTCAATTTAGACCGATTGCTCTTTGCAATGTGATTTACAAGCTCTGCTCGAAAGTTCTAGCAAATAGGTTAAGATTGGTGCTGGATGATATAATATCAGAGGAACAAAGTGCTTTTATTCCTACCAGGCTTATTACTGACAATATTCTCATAGCCTATGAATGTATTCACTACTTGAAAAAGAAAAGAGGAAAGACAGGTGCCTGTGCAATTAAGCGAGACATGGCAAAGGCATATGATCGTGTGGAATGGTCATATTTGAGATGTATCATGAAAAAACTAGGTTTCGTTGATAAATGGATTTCTCTGATTATGAAATGCGTTGAATCAGTAAGCTTCTCAATTAAGATAAATGGGAATATTTCAGATTTTTTCTACCCTTCCGGAGGCATTAGACAGGGAGATCCTTTATCTCCTTATCTGTTTCTCTTATGTGCGGAAGGTCTATCAAATTTACTTAAATATTTTGGTCCTCAATATTTAGCTAAAGGAGTCCGAGTTGGAATTCATACTCCTTGGATTTCACATTTGTTGTTTGCTGATGATTGCTTAATTTTTACTCAGGCTTCAGGTAGAGGAGCTGAAACATTAAATCGAGATAAATCAGCTATTTTCTTTAGCTCTAATTGCAAGGAGGAAGACAAGAAAGAAGTGGTTGAATATTTGAAAATTTCAAAGGAAGCACTTGAAGAAAAATATCTTGGCCTACCTACAGCACTGGGACGTTCAACAACAGAAGCTTTTGAGAGCATATGTTCCAAAATACGAAATCTGGTGAGTGGCTGGTGTGAAAAGAAGCTAAGTGCTACTGGTAGAGAAATTCTTATCAAGGCTGTTGCACAATCAATACCAACTTATTCAATGAGTTGTTTTCAATTATCAAAGACTACATGCAAGAAAATTACTTCAGCTATATCTCGTTTTTGGTGGGGTGGAGATGACGAAAAAAGGAGAATGCATTGGAGGAAATGGAATGACATTGCTTATTCTAAACAAGGAGGTGGGATGGGTTTCAAGGACCTTCACCTCTTCAATTTGGCTATGTTAGGTAAACAAGGCTAGAGGTTGCTAACTAGACTTGATTCTCTCTGTGCAAGAATACTAAGTGGTAAATATTTTCATAATGGCTCTTTCATGTCAGCAAGGAAGAAAAGAGGAAGTTCCCAAACGTGGCAAGCAATTTTAAAAGGAAGGGAAGTTTTAGAAAAAGGTCTCATCAAAAGAGTTGGAGATGGAAATACAATTAATATATGGAATGATCAATGGACTCCCAGCAATCTAGGTTTTAAGCCTATTTTTAGAAAGCCAGAAGCATGAAAATGTTCATGAACTCTTATCTCCGGATGGAATGTCTTGGAACATACAAGCTCTTCGGGATAACTTCCTCTCTAATGATGAAAATGCAGTAAGAAGAATTCCTCTTGGAAGACTTGAGAAAGATACATGGGCTTGGAGTGCAGAAAAGCACGGTATGTATACTGTAAGATCAGCCTATCGATTATTGATGTCTAGCTCTAGAATGGCCGACCTACATAAAAATAACATTGCTTCTAGTTCAGTAAGTGAAAACAATCCAATTTGGAAAAATCTATGGAAACTAAAAATTCCTCCAAAGGTTAAAGTTTTTTGGTGGCGTGTTATCAATAATTTTATCCCTGTCCATGCAAACCTCGCCAAAAGACATTTAGATGTTCAGAGTTCTTGCCCAGACTGTGCAGTTGAAGAGGATACAATTTACCATGCTCTAACTCGATGCACTTTGGCCTGAGCTTTCTGGAAATCTTTTAAAAACATGTATGGTATTAAATTACCATTACTGCATCCAGTTACATGGAGTCAAGACCTTCTTGATACTGAATTCTATTCGCAGGAGATACGTGGCTCTATTTTATGTGCTATGTGGGCATTATGGACGGCAAGAAATAGAAGAAAGCATGGAGAAACTTCAATTTCTACATATCAAGCTTGCAGGTGGGCGTGGAAAATGGCAACTGATCTTATCCATTCCAATCCATCACCATACATTTCGAAGTTGCAAGTAAAGAAAGTTCATTGGTGCCCTCCTCCTAAAGGGGTAATAAAGGTAAATTTTGATGCAGCTTTTAAAGCTGAAACTTATCAAAGTGCCTGAGGAGTGGTTTTACGTAATGTACAAGGTCGATTCATAGCAGCTAAATATAAACATTATGGGTCGGTATCTGATGCTCTTACTGCTGAAGCTTTTGCTTATCGTGATGTGGTGCTAACGATAAAGAATCTCGGATTGTCAAAGGTGATTGTGGAAACGGACTGCCAACAATTAATAGCACTATGGAACTCTAGATCAAGTAATAGATGTGCTATTATTCCAGTGCTAAATCAAATACAAGAACTTAGTCAGCAGTGCTCACATTTTGTTTTGGCTCATGTAAGAAGGGAAGCAAACATGGCTGCACATTATACAGCCAAGTTTGCTTTGTCTTCAAATTATGAATGTATGTGGTTGCATGACATCCCTAGCTTTTTATCTCAATGTATTCAACAAGACTCTCATGATGAGATATGAAGTAATATGAAGTTTTTTTCTCAAAAAAAAGTGTTATCTCCTTGATTTATATAAGCGAACATTCGTATATTGCCTTCGTTATCAACTGATTAGATCAAATCATTCTCTTATCACGTGTGTAATCTCCTTTGTTTTTTAACTCATCCCATTGAATATGTTATTATGATGTTCCCTATTTTTTAACTTATATCTGATTGAACGTGTTATTATATATACAAGTCCACATCAAAATATGGTGTGGAAACTTTCCTTATGTCATCAAATGTAAACTCTTAAGTGTGTAAGGTGCAAAAAAAAGATAGTTTCCTTGTTATCTTTATAAACATCATCATAGATATATATAAACTGCATTGATTGTGTTTATAGTTTTAACTTACTAATTAGTACTCCCTCCTTCTGAAATTGTAGTTCGTTTGACTTTTTGACTTCAAGTTTGACCACTCGTCTTATTCAAAAATTTCGAGCAAAACTAGTTAAATTTAAGTCATTCTCAAAGATCTTTTGTTAATAAAGCAAACCACAACAAAATAAATAATATTTTAAATAAATTTTTGAATAAAATGAGATGGTCAAACTTAGAATAAAAAAATCAAACGAACTATAATTTTAAACAGACTAGTATATGTCAACTCAACAAAAGGTTGAAGTGGCATAATAATTAGATAGTTTCCTTGCACATTGGACATGCATCAAATATGATAATCATTTTCATCACCAGCTTGTGACATAATCCCACCACCACCGGTTTGTGTCATGAAACCAATGGTGATAATTATTTTTACCGCTGGTTTGAAGCTATCGATGATTAATTATCAGATTATCACTGCCAATTTTTATCACCGAATTCTAAAACTGGCAATACCAGAGGACTGGGAATCGACCGTGATAAAGTTAATATATCCTCTCATCACACAGAACAAGCACCAAGCGATCATTAGTTAATTAATATCTACATGAGATATATATATTTTTTGCCAACTGAAGCATGTCAGAAAAGATTGGTGAGACACGTCTTCACCAACTAATGAATAATTCTTTAGTAGTATGTATATACCCTACAAGAAGATTCCAACCTTGTCACTTTATTAGCTTGCATTGGCTCACATGTATTTGGACATGATTGTGAAAGAAGAAAATAATTTAGTGGAGGCTCAATTCAATCTTATAAGACTAGTCGCACTAGCTGACCAAATGATGAATGTACAAATGAAACCCATGGACAACGCTACTGCCTCAACAGCCGGGAAAGATTCCATATGTCAACATGGAAATGCCACACCGACAAGCGACGACGAAGACGTGTGTACAGTAATCATAATCAAATCAACGATTGATCGCAATCAGTGGCCGCTAGTGGCAGTCTTTAGTGGTCACAGGTAATACTAGTACTATACTGGTAGTGATACGAAGGATGATATCGACATCTCTAGGAGTGCACAAACATGGCTTTCTTTGCCTACATCACTCCCTTACCGGCTAGGAGTACAAGTGCACTGAGTATTTGCGATGAAAAAAGAGTAGAAATACTTTGATTTATAGAAACCCACTGAGTGTGTGGATGTAGCAAACTTAAATTGTAGTTTTAATTTTGAAACCACGGTATTGCTAAAATTATTACTATCTTTATGAAACTATGGGTGTTTGCATTTTGATAAATTTGTTATAGGAATTAAATGTGTTATTCTTTTAGTGCTATAAGCGATATACTCAGTAACAACAAAATGCTTATGATGATTTAGTCTATTTCAAGATCTGTTGGCACACTCTCTTTAATGTGTGCTCATAGGAGTATGGTAGCGTGGCTCACTGACTCTTCATTTGTCATATAAATCATTTTAATTTTATTCCAAAATCAAAGCATTTTAAATTTTACTAAAATTACAAAAAGAGTTATATAAATTTATGACATCAAATAGGTATTATTATAAAATATAATTAATAAAGAATATAGTGATACTTACTCGCTCCGTTCTAAATTATAGTTTTTTTGACTTTTTTACCCTAACTTTGACCACTCGCCTTATTTAAAAAAATTGGTGTAAATATAATTAAATTTAAGTCGTTATTTAATATCTTTTATTAGTAAAGCAAGCCATAACAAAAGAAACGATATTTAACATAAATTTTTGAATAAGACGAATGGTCAAACTTGGAGTAAAAAAAGTCAAACAAACTATAAATTGAAATAGTAGTATTTGGTATCATACATGTTATTTTTATAAATTTAGTCAAACTTGAGATGCATGCTTTGACTCTTCAAGAAAGATGAAATGATTTATAGTTTGGGACGTAGAGAGTATATAGCAATTAGAAAGAATTTTAACATAATCTTTTTGTTGTATACATTTACAATATTTGAATCAATAAGGGCACCAAGACAAGTGGATTTGACGAATGTGGGAGGTGTGATCATGCACCTAAAACCATTTAGATTTGAAATTCTCTTCAACTCAGAACGAAGTTGAGTACATCCTCCTCTTAATAAAAAAACCTACTTGTTCGTCTTTGGTTGGTCACATTTTCATTGACCTAGTAATAATTTGGGCACATGATGTAATCAACATAAGAAGACCTCACAGAAGATTTCTTTGTTAACTTGAAACTTAGTGGTTTTACACACACATAGATTCCATTAGATGGCAAAAGAAAATGTCAAATCTTTTTGCTTTCCCATTTAATCAACATAACCCAAATCAATTTTGTGTTATTTCTGTTGTCAACTCCACAATTAAAAAAATCAACTATGATGGTTCTAACTTAATTGAAGGTGGGTACTTTTGGAAGACCTTAAGAAGTTCATTTTCAATGAACACAAGAGAAATGACCTCTACGTTAGAAAGGTAAATTAACGTGCATCTTTTCCGTTTTGGCTTAGCTGCTAACAAACAACCCACTCAAGATTCCACTGTACAGTTCGCAAGAACAGCCCATGAGTTCTCATTCATCTCTAGTATTAAAAAGTAAGGCAAAAGTCGCCAAGAGTCCTAACTGTAATTGTTCTTAAGATGTTTGGACACTAGAAAATCCGCCTCGAGCGGCTTCTCGTGTGGGAATAAGTGCGGGCGTGTCAGTATACAAAGTACACAAAAATAAAGAGAGGAACATTATATATTATTAATCATCACGAATAACAAATACATGTTCCTAAAAACAAAGGTGCGCGCCATAGCCTGATGGCAGCTATCTAACTATGGCAATATGATCTTCATGGTTCCTGGGGCCTCGGAAGGCTCCAGTTAATTACCCCCATAAGTTGGATCACGGAGTACCTCCGATTCTGCCGCTGGGGTCATCGTCTTTAATCTTCGCCTCACGTCTCCATGCTTGTGTGTTGGTGTAGATGTGGGTGGTGGTGGCATATTTATGGCCTCATCGGAATCCATGAGCCAAAATAACATGGCTAAAAATGAGCCATGCCCGCCTGCATCGTTCGCCTCATCGGTATCGAACAACACATGGCATCGTAGTCGTAGCAGCACTCGCACGGTTGGTGTAGATCGGATTGATTTAGACTTCCTCGGCAACCTAGTCGTGGTACGCGTGGATCTTGGTCACTTGGATTGTCGATGTAGTGGATGAAGACTTGCATCTTGACATGGTCGATCGCTGCATCATCATGACGCCGTGTTCTTGTTCCTGGCCGCTTGCTTCTTCTTGCATCTTGGCTTCTTCTTGCACACAGCATACGCACGCCTGCATGCACTAGATTGGCCGGTGGCTGGGTACGCGCGGAACAGACGGTCGCGCTGCGTCCGCCCATCAACATCTGTTGCTGTCCCCGGCGGCCATGTCCATCGCTCAGACGTCGACGACCCTTGACGCGCGCCGTAACCATGGCGCAGCTCGGATCTTCATGTCCAGCGGTGACGCCGAGTTCCTGTATCCATGTGTATGTGTAGCACCATGGCAAATAGATGCCACATATATGCAACTATACATGCATACACAAAGTATCGGTCAGATTAGATTGATTGCTCACCCATGGACGACGTGAACGCCATGGCTCCGCTCGTGGCCTCCGGCTTCAGGAACGCCGCCTCGGAGGAGGAAGACGTGCCTTGGCTGCCGACCAGCTCCTCACGATTGGGACGAAGGTGCTTGGCCGCCGGCTTCTCTTCCTCGAAGATGGACGTCGGCGTCGTGGATGGTGTGGACGCGCTGCCTGCTTCTCTCTCGCGAAGGACCAGCCTGGCGGCGTCGGGTGGCGAATTGTGATCCCTTTTCACGAGTGGCCAAGGGGTCCTTTATATAGGCAAGGCGCTAGGGTTGCAGCGCCTGTTGGGCTGGATGCACGCGCCGCCATCATTCTGTTAGTAGGCACGAGATATCTGGAGTCTCTCCTACGCAAGGTGACACACGTGGTGTTTATCTATTCACCGTAGCTATCCCTTGCGCTCAGATATTTGCCAATCATAACTGCACCCTCTTCCTCTTGAGCAGTCCATGACGTGTGGACCCAACAGGGTGTGGAACGCTAGCAAATATGAACATATATACACGCATACACATCTAGCTTTTCAGTTTGCAACTGATAGGCGCGCGCATATACCGCCGTTGTGACGATCAACTCATGGATCTACCAGGCGTATATACTGCAGGTTCTGGGCAACCCTGTACTGATTGAGTCGTGTCGGGCTGCGCCATCTCGTGTACGCTTTTAAAGAAATATACACGGCATGGACCGGCGCATGTACGCATTCTACAGCCGATTCATAACGTGCACAAGCATACGTCTATGATCGAGCCTGTACTTGTTAGCTTGTTCATTTGCACATCAAAACATATATGCACGCTTGAACTCGTAACACATTGGAGCACATATACATGTATATGCAGGCTCCTCTATTTTACTCAAAGTGAAGAAGCTTACTTGCTACTCCCTCCGTAGTTCACTTTGATTTTTTTGGTACATGTATTTTGTTATATATTTAGATATATTATTTATCTAAATATATAGTAAAATACATGCACTAAAAAAATTAAAACGAACTATAATTTAAAACGGAGGGAGTAGCTGCTTGCTCGCACGTCGAGGTGCATATATGTATGCATGGCCCGGCCTGTAGCACGTAGAAGCTCACACGATGGGTTAATTATTAGCTTCTTAGCTTAGCTTATTTGCATGTATATTGAAGCACATATACGCATATACGCTCTTCCTCTTATGACGTGAAGCTCGCTAGCTTCTTAGCTTGCTAGCCTCTCAGCCTGCTCCTCGAGGCGTATATATATGCATATACGGCCTTGTGGTACGTTGGTGGTATGAGTAGGCCTGCTAGCCATACATATAACAAAACGTATCTGTGGTATGGTACACACGGATTTTATTTTCGACAAAAATCCACCAAACATAAGAAAATAAAGGCGATAGCCGATAGGCAGTTGAGATGAGAAAGTAAGGTTGGTAAGACAAATGCCATACAACATATCTAGTATTAGATAATAAATAAAAAACTCATATATAGTATTAGAGAATAAGTAAAAAACTAAAACAAGATATATGCAACGACTATAAACAATCCCGCATATGTTAGCCTTCCAAAGCTTTCCGTTGCAAACCAACTCCAATCCCTCAACAACACCTACATGTGTACTGAGGCATGGCCAGAGGGACTGAGGGAGTGACAAATGATCCCCATTGCCCAACATCCTCATCCACCCTAAACCACACCTAAGCTTCTCTTGCTTCCCATTTAGTAGGCTCATCTCCCACTCTTGCTCCTGCTCCTACGGAGAAACCCTACAAATTTTTTAGTGAAAAAAGTAGATCTCTTTGAGGAGCTATATATACTAAATAAATATGGAGCTCCGCTACTAAAACCCTTCTAGTTGAGGAGAGATATATGCTGGTGACAACCATAGGTAGCAAGTTTGTCGAATTTGAAGAAGATGAAAAATGCAGAGGAAAGTTGTGTCGGCTGTAGGTTACTCTTAGTCAAGGTTTATTTGGATGAGACATTTTTGAGAAGTTGTCATGTTAAATAGACTGTAGTTTTAGAACCTAAAGACTTGTAAAACAACAATGTAGATAAAAGGGGCCATATTTAAAGTTTAAACCCACATAAGGCTTTTTTCAGCAATACTCCGTACATGGCTTCTAAAAGAACAAGATTGGCTACATGCCTACATCTATGCACCTGGATTTCCAAAAACAAAATGTTTTGCAAAACCAACCTCCACGAGCTCCTTATGTCATTTTGTTGATACTCATTCAAAAGGCAACCAATTGTCCATTCAAAAGAAAAAAAAAGAACGATTTACAGAATCCAGCAGGCGATACTAACAAGTACTGGTACTATTAACAAGGGCAAATATAACTTGCACCGAAGTGCAAATTCAGACTTTCATTCCATCCTTACAAACAACTTATGGTGCCTAGCATGTGGTTGACTTAGAACATGTACAACAGGAGTCATGTAAAGTCCTAGACAGATTTCATGAGAGGCATAGAACATGTAGAACAAAAGCTGCAAGATTTGCATGTGAGTAATGGATCAGGACCTCGCCCCTAGAACCATGGGAAACGATCAACAGGAGTCAGCTCCAGCAGCACATCCGCAGAAGCCCTTGGCCAGAGATAGAGTTCCCTTCGGGCTGCCTCAAGCTTGGCTGCATGCTCTGGCTTGACCTGCGAATGATGGTACACGATGCTCATTCTTTTGAGGACCCTCGCGTTCATCACCAGGAACTTGCAAATGCCCCCACAAGGATGGCCTTCTAAGAGAGAATCAGTGTAAAAGGTGACACTTGACAGGTGATACAGAAATCCATCTGCAGTTATCTGCTTCTCCCAAAACTCTGCAGCTAAGGGCACAGGGCTTCCCAGATGCCGAAGCTACTGATAACACAAAGGTGAACCATTTTACGAGCACTTAACAGGAAATATAACAGAATGGAAAGCATCAGCTGTCTAGGACTTACAATGATTCTGAGATCCTTGAGGTTAGGAGAGCTATTCAGCAAGCATGAAACTAAGGAAGCAAGAATTTCATGATTGTGATCCAGAGTAAGGCTGAGTGATTTCAAGCCAAGCAGGTACTTTTTCTTGGGCAAACTCATAAACATTGAAGCCTTGGCCATATTCAAAACCTAATCAAACACAAATAGATGAAAGTTTGCACCTTCTGTAAACTACTTTGTATTGTGAAAAAAGATCATTTGAATAGGTTTCCAATGACTATATGCTTTATTGCACTACTCAATTCAGTCATGTGAACTGAATCAAGTGTTAGTCCTAAAACAGATAGACTAGCCTAAACATTGGACATTGCTGGGATTATTACAAACTGCATAGAAGAAAAAAAATCAAAACTCGAATTTTATTACTCCCTCCATTCTAAATTATAAGTCACTTTGACTTTTTTAGTATTTTATTTTGCTATGTAGCTAGACATTATTATATCTAGATGCATAGCAAAATAAAATACTAAAAAAGTCAAAGTGACTTATAATTTAGAATGGAGGGAGTATATGAGAATAGAAACAGCAAAGCCAGATGCCCTGCATGTACAATATTTGACATGATATACTGGCCAAATCTGGAGTATGCATGAATATACGCTGAGGACTAATTTCTAAACTTAAAAGTTAGATATTCTCAGGAAAATGATATATCATCTGCAAGAAATACCAATCCTCAAGTAATATTAATACAAATACAATGAACATAAGCTGATGATCTTGTGGGATGCTAGACTCACCAACACAACTAGCACCACGTTCTCCATAGTAGGACTGATCACAAGCAACAACAAACAAGTCGAAGTTAATGTCTATGTACGACGAAATTGCAACAGGAAGTGCTTCAACATACCTCTAACCTCTTATACCAAAAAAAGGGAATCTTGAAGCAAATTATTCTGGATTATCATATAAAAAAGGTGTCTCACATATATTTCTCAGATCTATACCTTGATATCTATGCGACAAGATTAGATTTTATTAGATAGCAGCCTGCCCTTGATCAACTAAAATATTTTCACTGTAATAGCAAGCAACAATTACAAAAATTCAGGGTTCACATCTAGTACTGGTAGCTATGTCTTCTCTTTCACACCAGTATATAGATTGTGAGTGTATGTTATTCCAACATTAAGTAGTGCCATCCTTTAGCTATCCACAATAGTTTTGTGGTGAGATGGGACAACCTTGAACTACCAGGTGCCAATAGTGAAGGATGCATGACAGTAGCACACATTAAAATGAATTGTGACATGTTATCATTGCAAGAAAAATGGAGGAATTATGACAAGCAATAGAGTATGATAAAAGACTTGTCTTTTTTATCTTATCGTGGAAGCTGCGATTTATGTAAGTATAAAATCCTATTTTTTTGATAAATCAAGTATAAAATCTTTCACCTTGCAATTTAACATAACCACACTAATGCAAGTAGTAAAGGAGCCAAAAACATGCACCCTGAGCCAAAACAAACCTACCTTGGAGTATTCAGTCGATAAGTGCAACTGGAGCGTCTTGGTGCAGCTGAGTGCAGTGAGGAATGTTTCCATGTTCTTGATCTCATCCGTCTGCTTGTGCTCCCTCTCAGCCATCTTCTTGTAATCAAGCATCTCCTCGATTTCATGAACGGAGTATGAGTACTCCCTGCTGGTGTCCATGGTGTCGTTGAGGCTCCAAGAATGCTCAGGGTAGCCGTAGGAGAGGCTCAGCCTCACCATGTTCAGTGGCTGTGCCTTTGTCTTCTTCAGGGAGATGCAGAGCGGGCGATAGGAGTAGATGTCCAGCTTCTTGAGGCACGGCGCGCGTATGACGATGTTCCGCGCCATGTGGATGTCATGGATCTCCAGACGCTCTATTGCCGAGCACCGGTAGATGATGAGACGGATGTCGATGTCCCTCGCGGCCACGTTGCGGAGGCGGAGCGACTGCAGGGCGCGCAGGGCCACCGCAGTGGGCCTGCTCGGCACCTGGAGCCGGCAGTTGTAGAGGTCCAGCGAGGTGAGCGTCGTGCAGGAGTACACGGCGTCGGGCAGCACGTAGCAATCTTTGTCGTCGGTGCAGGCGATGCTGAGCTCCAGGAGCCCGCCGCTGCCACAGAGTTCGCGGAAGACCCAGGCGAACCACTCGCCGTAGGCACCCATGAACGCGCACTCGATCTCGAAAGCCGCGACCGGCGCGGCGCGGCGCGGCGGTCGAGAACGCAGCGGAGCGCGCGCATCCAGCGCGGCGGGTCCTCGCAGCGGTCCTCCTCATCGCCGTCGTCGGCGAAGCCACCGCCGCGGCTGTTGAAGGTGCCGGGGCGCAGGACCAGGCGCGGCAGCGTGGCGAAAACGCGGGGCCAGCGGCGGGACAGCACGGCCGTGGCCGCCGCGTCGCGGAGCGGCAGGTGGGCGAGGATGCCGTGGAGGGTGCCATCGTCGAGCGCGCCGAGCCGGTCCTCCGCGGCCGCACCACCGGCGCCGGCGCGCGGAGGCGAGCGCCTTGCCCTCTTCGTCGCCGGCGGCGTGCGTTGCTGGTCCATGGGACGAGGAGGGGAGGAATGGGAGGAGAGGCGAAGAAGGGGAGCGAAGATTTTGCTGCGATGGCAGGCGTGTTTTCCTTTCCCGCCAGATTGTGCAATGGGCGCCCTTTTTCCGATCCTTCTTTGGGGAGAGAAATCGGAAATGTAGACACTTTTCGGCCGAGAAGCCGCGTAGGCGGGAGCCCCGATGGATCGGTGTGCACAGGAGAGAGGGTGGTGGTACGGGCGAGGCGGCGCGACGCGACGCGAGTCGAGTCGAGAGTCGCGGCGGCGGCGGGTGCGATGCGAGACAGCGAGTCCGGGGAGCGGCGGCGGTGGCTGCCTGGGCAGATGGGCCCTGGGCCATTGGAATTCAGGAATTGGCCGAATATTTGATCAGACAATTTTTCTAATTGGACTTGGGCCTGTGCATTCTTGAGGGAGGAAGAGCTAACATGAAAGACTCTTCTTGCAGTCACATAATAATGTATTAGTACGTCTATGTCATCAGTAATGTGTGTAACAATTAAAGATTGAGTAGACAAGGAAGGTTTTTTTTGGTGTTACCTTTCACAGAGTCTCCAAGTTGTGTTTCTTCTTGCAATCTCGAGTTTTTTCCATCATGTTTTTGTCATCATCCAGAAGCCTCTTGCTCTTGCTCTTTCGTTGAGCTAGAATAGGGCCGCACACTTGTTTCTTGGCTTTGACACATTTTTCTATTAGAGCAATCTACTCAGTTGACTTCTCCACATTTCCATTTGTAGGTCGAGTACTCTGATTGTCTTCTTCTACGTAGGGCTAGGCATTTTTTAACCAAAAACCGAACCGACCCGAACCGAACCGAGCCGAACTATCGGTTTTTTCGGTTTTCGGGTTCGGCCTCGGTTCTAGGTTCTGGGAACTACGGTTTTCGGCTTCGGCCTCGGTTTTTGGCCCATACCGAACCGAACACCCGATAAAACCGACGGCATTCCAGTTTGGCAGTTCCCAGCGCGTGGGCGAGCAGGCGCAGCCCAGCCCATCCCCGCTCACAGGCCTGCTCGCTCAGGCCCATTCCTTCTCCGCCACTAGGGCTACGGGGGCAGGGCAGGAGCTGAGACTCTGAGAAATCGACGAGTCCACGCCCCGCCGCCACCACGCGGTCCTCGTCTCCTCTCCTCGGCTCGAGTCCTCCTCTCCTCTCCTCTTCGGCGACCGGCGGACCAGGCGGCAGCGGCGCTTCTTCGGCGAGCCCTGAGGCTGCGGACAGCGGCGCACCTGCGACATCTGCAGGCCTGCGGCAACAAGGACAGGAGCAAGGAGGCTGCGGGCGGCGGCATTGCTGCGGGCCTGCGGCGACCAGGAGGCGGCTGGCGGCGGCATTCTTGCGGCGACGACCAGGAAGCCTGAGGCGGAGCCGCGGAGGTGGCGGCGGGGGCCAGCACTGCAGCGCGCGGGGCGACAGCAGCACCACAACGGCGCCAACAACAGAGCACTCCTCCAATGTAAGCGCCCTGTATATGTTGATCTGATTGGTAGAAAATCAATGCTAAGCTGCAGCTGATTTAGTGATTTGGTGGTTGGTCTGTTGTGCATTATTTCACTTGTAGATGGGGGATAATACTGAAACCGTTGCAAATCAAAACCAAGCTACTGAAGTTGTGCAAATAGAGAAGGATAAGGATAAGGAGAAAGATGTCCAGCAGCCCAAGGAAGTAGAGACTGAGATAGAGGAGGTCAAGAAGCGTAAAGCGATTGCTCCAAGATCAGATGTATGGGAGCATTTCAGCAAGGTGAAGGTTGATGGTGACGTTGAGAGGGCAAAGTGCAAATATTGTAGAAGTATGTTACGCTGTGATACAAAGACAAACGGTACGTCCTCCTTGAAGAATCATCTCAAAGTATGTAAAAAGAATCCGCATAAAAAATTGGTTGATAATCAAGGTATCCTGCAACTACAACCTAGTCCTGGCAATAGTAGTGTTGGTACTGTGTCAACCTGGAAATTTGAAATTTGATCTAGATGACCTAATAAGTAGTTTTGCTGAAATGATTATTGAAGATGAACAACCTTTTATCTTATCTGAGCGACCTGGACTTAGGAAGTTTTTGGCCAAAGCTTGCCCACACTTTACACTGCCCTCTAGAAGAACAACCACTAGAGCTTGTGTGAAAGTATATGAGGTACAGAAGGAAAGGCTAAAAAATTTTATGAAGGAACATTGTGATAGAGTTAGCCTCACTACTGACACATGGACAGCCAACACCAATCAGAACTACATGTGTGTCACAGCTCATTTTATTGACAATAATTGGCAGCTCCACAAGAAAATTATTGGTTTTTTCTTGGTAAAGGGCCATAGAGGGGATGACATTGGGAAATCACTAGAGGCATGCTTGGCAGATTGGGGGATCGATAAAATCTGTACAATAACAGTGGATAATGCTTCTTCAAACAATGGTGCTATTAAGTACATGCAAAGGGTATTTACTGAATCAAAAGGTGTGATGGCTGGAGGAGAGTACATGCATATGAGATGTGTTGCACACATTATCAACTTGATAGTAAATGACGGCCTAAAGGAAATTGATAACTCGATTTCTCATGTTCGTGCTGCTGTCAAGTTTATCAAAAGTGGACCATCTAGATTTGGCAGATTTAAGAAATGTGCTGAGTTAGCAAAGGTACAATCAAAAGCCTTTTTGACCCTAGATGTTTGCACTAGGTGGAACTCAACCTATCTTATGCTAAATACAGCACAAAAGTATGAAAAGGCGTTTGAAAGGTATTGTGATGAAGACCCCTACTATAAGATAGACTTAGAAGCTGAGAATTGTCCAGGAGTTCCAGAAAAGGCAGATTGGGAAAAGGCTAGGAAGATGGCTGAATTTCTTGAACATTTCTATGAACTAACTCTACGTGTTTCGGCCACAAAGCGTCCAACATCTAATACATACTTCCATGAGATTGCTGATCTTTTAGTTTTGCTGCGAGAGTGGTGTCGTAGTGAAGATAAATTGTGTGAGAAAATGGGCAAGAGGATGTTAGTGAAGTACTACAAGTATTGGGGAGAGAAGTATGGAGAGAGGCTAGGAGATAGACTGAAACGAGGAGAGAAAGACAAGGGGGATCAGCTGCTGAATTTAGTGGTTTTCTTTTGTGTTGCAATTGATCCACGGTACAAACTTTCTAATTACATGAAGATGGCCACTATGGTGATGTTTGGTAATGAAATAGGTGAGACATTGTGGGCAACGGTGACCAATTCTTTTCGTTCTTTGTTTGAAGAATATAGAGAAATGTATGGTCCAAGTGACAAGGCTGTGCAAAGTGGTGATTCTCAAGAGCCACCTCCAAAAACCAAACAGTTGATGATGTCTATAATTGCTCAGCAAATGAACAACAATGGAGGTGGAAGTGTGGCTGTGAAATCTGAACTAGATAAATACTTTTCAGAAGATAATGAGGAGGATACTAAAGATTTTGACATTCTCAAGTGGTGGAAGGACAATGCTACTAGATTCCCAATACTAGCTCGCATGGCTCGTGACCTGTTAGCAATTCCTATCTCAGCTGTTGCATCCGAATCAGCATTTAGTGCAAGTGGAAGAACACTTGATGACTTTAGGAGCTCACTCACACCAACGATGCTTGAGTGGCTAATTTGTGCTAATGCTTGGCTTCATGGGTCTAAAATTGTTAGTGTTGAAGAGAATACTGAAGAGCTGGTCAAGCTGGAGGAAGGTATAATAGTTTTGGTGTCATTTATTTCTAATTCCTCATGGACTATTGTATTTGCATATGCACTGATTTGTAACTTTTGTTCCATGACTTATTGCAGAACTAGGTGGTGTGCCAAATTCAGGTTCTACTTCTAAGGAGAAGGATGGAGATCCAGATTCTGTTCAGTCCTGATTTGCATGGCTTATTTCTGAACTGAAACTTGTTGCAGTGAGAAGGATCAAGGATGGAAATCTATAATCTGTTCTGGAAGGCAGCCCTGAATTCTATATTGAAGTCCTTATTTTTTATGATGTCTCAAGTGACCAAGTCTGGTCTGTAATGTGTGTGTTGATTGCGGCAAGTTATTTGTATGTGTCTCAAGTGACCTGACCAAGTCTGGTTTGCAAGACCTTATCTTTTATGCGGCAAGTTATTTGTTGTATGCGGCAAGCCCCTTTTTTAATGATTGTAATAATTGAAGTTTGGTCTGTAATTTATGTTTTGACTGCTTATTTGTTTGTGGCAAGTCCTTATTTTTTATGCCTGTAATTGTTGAAGTCAGACCTATAATGTGGCATATAAGTGTGCTAGTCACTGCTGACTGTTACTGCATTTGGTTAATTTCGGTTTTACCGAAAACCAAACTGAATAAGCCGAAAACCGAACCTGTCGGTTTCTGTTTTCTTGCCAAACTGAACGGTTTCCATTTTCTGTATACCGAACTTTCTCAAAACCGAACCGATTAAACCGTACAAACCGAATGCCCAGGCCGGCTTCTATGATATCATCGATCTCAAGTTCCATTAGAGATTGTTGTGAACGAGACAGACAAGCTATATGATCCTTCTTCCGATTAGTTTAGTTTTCCACCCATTCAATTGGAATGTTCGATAACACAAGTACCAAGATCTATTTTCGCATGTGGGACACAGAGGGTTGGCGGATGGACTTGCCCATCTATAGATAGAAGGTCGTCAATGACCTGGCGGTACTAGCCAACTTTGCAAATGACATGGACGAGAATCTCAAGATACCACCGGCATTCTTTATCTTATTGATTAACGAAGCCGAGCATTTTGTGGACATTCGGGAGGCGGTCTTCGAGCGATGGGGGACGACGTCCGCAAGCATTCGGGCTAGGATCTCAATAGGATGTAGTGCGTAGGGGCACATGCCCCTAAGGGCACATTTAACTAGGCTGCCAGTTGTGTGTGCGACAAATATGCAAATTACCAGTGTCTACCATGGTGTTTACTTTTGTGCACTCTGTGTAATAATAATAGTCTCTTTTGTATCACTTGTTGTTTCCTTTATTCCTTTCAAACGTCCTCCCGTTGCCTATGGTCTAACCTACCCTCCACCATCTAGTTGCAGGTTGTGTTTCCTACCAGCTGTGGCTTACGACAGCCCTGCCCCGCCCTACGCCCGCACCAGCATCGACATCTGCAACGACATGTGCATCTGGACATGTGCCACATTATTCGCATGTAACTGCAATGCAATCATTTCATATATGATGTCAGTGCTGAAGTATTTTCTGGAGAGTGATTGAATGCTGATGTGCTTTGATGATTTCAACCATCCCTAAGCTTTAAGCATGTAACTTGATACTTTTATTTTTCAGCAAATTTTGGTGCCCACAAATGCCTGCATTTTTTTCACAGCAAATTCACAATCCCAATGTATGTATTGCATCCTTCATGCAAGGATATATTTGCAATTTTTTATTTGAGCTCAAGGTGGAAGTTTTGATAACAGTTTAGCATAAGAAAAGGTCCATATAGCTCCCTTAACTATTAAGGGTGGGCTATTTCGTCCCTTGAACTATGAAACCGAATTTTCTAACCCCTAAACTATCCAAAACAGGTCAAATAGCCCCTAGGAGGTTTCGAGAAGTGGTTTATCCTTTTTTTATTTATTTTTATTGAATCTTTAAAAAATCATATTAATTAAATTATAAAATAAAAAATCTAATTTTGTTGGACTCCGTATGATTAGATCTACTCAGTGAACATATATAATACGATATGCTTTAGTACAAAATTTATTCCAATTAATTATAGAAAATTATAGATCTAATCAAGTGGAGTCCAACAAAATTAGATTTTCTATTTTATAGATTTTTATGATTTACTGTGATTTTTCGAAAATTAACGGAATAAAAAAAATACAACTACCTAGAGGGTTATTTGAACGGTTTTAATAGTTAAGGTGGTAGAAAATCCGGTTCATAATTCAAGGGTAAAGTAATTCACTCTCAATAGTTGAGGGGACTATGTAGAAAATCCGGTTCCTTTAGCATATAAAGGTGTCTGCTCAAGTTCGATCCTGATCTCGAGTGGTGCTAAAACTGCTAATAAACTTGGAACCAGCGATGGCAGTTTGCAATTTTCTCCGACCAGTAGTGCACATATCACTAAACGTATGTAAACAGCCCAACACTCTTCGGAGTCGGTGTTGGGCCCGTTGGCAATGCTCCGCTCCCGCTGGGCGACAGACTCCCGGAAGCTGCTGCAGAACCAATGACGGTACACGCCCTTTTTCCGATCTTTTTTTCGGATAGGAAAATGCAGAGACCTTCGGCCGATGGATCGGCGTGCGCAGGAGAGATGATCCTGCCCCCGAGTAGCGTTTGGTAATTGAACCGTGCATTCACCGTTTGGTAATCAGCAGAACCAATGAATCTGCTGATTGGCATTGATGGGCGACAGATTTTTGTTACCATGAGGATTGACTACTCGGGGTTGTAGAACAACATCAGTTGGGCAGGATTAAAAAAGGTTTGGGCACAAAACTTGTGCCTTGTTGTACTATTGTATTGGTTACAATCGATGTAGGAGAATAACCTCATCCTGGCACATGACCTTCACCTTGTACGAAAACGAAACCCACCTTGTGGCTTCCTTCTGTATACTATCCCTCTGTTCCTACAAAACATGAAAAATTACAATAACTAAGCCATAACAGAAACAAATGACAATAGGAAGGATAGCGTTGCGACGAAATAAAAACATAATATAGTAAATACATCTACATACCATAGGCTACGGGTGCGGCAGCTGAAGAGATAGTGAAAAAGATCGCTAGGTCCCTGTGCACGGCCATACAGGCTGCAATCATCAATCGCCGGTGACACGGTGTCACTACTGAGCTGGTACTCTGAAACATAGGCCGGTTCTACTGAACTTGAACGTACATGGATAACACTATCACCCTCAACGGTAGGCGGCACCCTAGAGGAGACACTCATGCTCCTCTCTCCAGCAATCAAACAATTGTCTCCAATGCTTTTCATTGGGAGGAACCTTTGCTGCACAAGGTCTGCAAGTTTTTAAACCAAGATCCGCGACAGAGAGGAATCCTTGTGGCCAATCAGCAGGATGTTGGACTCAGATTCTACCAGACACATAGGCCGTAGAAGACTGCATACAGGGATGGTGGCAATCAGCCTGGGCGGTTTCAGCGACAGCCCTGATGGGCTTGCCTCATCCTGAACTGGTGGGTCAATCTGGAGAACTTGGTGTACATTTTGGCCACAAGAACTGGGACTGGGAGTATGCACCATGTACAGATTGCCTCTGCACGGGAAAGGTGTGTTGCATGATGGCAATGGCCAGCTTGCCAGAGTCCATTGCTCGTCCTGCGAAGAAGCGAAGGCCACACGGTGCACCTGATGAAGTGCAAGCACGATGGTGATGGCTCCTTCAGTGCCAAAGGAAGCGGCAGCACAGGCCATGTTGGTGAGCTTAGGGCGCAGGGCAGCTGAGCAGCTGCGTGCCCAGCTGCGGCAGGAGGGAGGCAAGCGGTGGGAGCTCGGTGACGTCGCCGGTGAAAGGGTGGAGGAGGCGGACGGCGCTGTCGTTGTAAAGGTCCCGCAGCAGTGGTCCTGGAGGAGCGGGATCCGGGCACGCACCATGCGCCCCGTGTCGAGGTTGAGGAAGCGGGCGTAGCCGCCCAGGTCGGCGTGGCCGGGGTAGAGGCCGTGGCCCTCGGGGAGCATCATCCAGCGCCGCGGGTGGAAGCGCGGGTCCGTGACGCCGCGGCCGCGCGGGGAATCCGTGCCGGATCGCCAGCCGCGGCAGACGGCCCGGAAGTGGACGTAGTCCAGCAGGTCGCCGGCGGCCAGCAACAACGACGCGACCAGGCGGACCAGATCTTCGGGCAGCGACGCCCATCCGGGGCCCGAGGCACGGCGGCGCCGGCTCTTGCTTGTGCTGGCAGTGGCATCGTCCCCCTCGGCACCTGGTGCCGGAGGCGACAACATCTTGACGCAGAACGGGATGAAATTTCCGCTCGTGCAATTCGAATCCCCACAAATCACATCGCAAAACTGACCGACCTGCGGACTGACGACGTGGGCGTGAGGACGAAAAGCACGACGTCACACAAGGTATAGGTCGGTGGTTGCTCTCGCTGCCGACGTCATGAGCAACCATTTTCTTGTAATCTTGTCATTACAATTATTTTTACATAGAGAAAGCTGATCAAGATTGATTTCCGATTTGAGATACATTCCGGATCCCGAAATTCTCGTGACAACAAAGCCTACTTTATTCACTGATGACGCAACAATGATTGACATCAGAAAACACATTTGGATTCAGACACAACACCTAGCTAGCGTACATCGATCGATCTCTACACACTTCCTGGCGGCAACGTCGAACTCCAGGACCGCATTCACACACCCATGTGGCCATGTCAGTACGACGACCAGTCGAGCTCCAGCATCGCATCCACTTAGGCGTCGTCGGCGTAGTAGAGGTAGTACATCTTAACCTCGTCGTGCTTGAACTTGTGCCTGCCCCGACCCCTTGCCGACGGCGGGAAAGTGTCACGAGCTCAAAAAACAAAAATGAAAGTGTCACTACAATGTTAAAACAGCCTCCACCTGTAAAGAAGCACAGGTCTGAATATTCAGAAAACAGCAACTCAGTCCTTGCATGCAGGACACATACTCAAGGAATGCGAACTTGCAGTGAACAATGCAGGTGTCTTTGGGCACCGATTTGCAGACCGGGTCAATGGCAGGTTGCCTATTTTACAGCAGATCAGCGCTCACCCACGACAATGATAGGCTGCTTCAGTGTTCAAGCTGGAATTGACCTGTCCTCATGAATTATGATAGTGAGCATGCAGTTGCATGTGTCTGGCTTTAGAAGATTATATTCACCCGGATCGAAATTCAGACAAGACCAGAATATCAGTTCTAGATGCGTGACCACATAAGTTTGGGAGTGTAAATTTCCAGGATGACATTAGAATTCAAAGAGGCATCTCTCATGGCGGGTTATCTTGCACTGACATTTTTGGTCCGGCCCCAAAGAAACTTAGAACATAGCGATGGCAGCTTGGCAATTTTCTCCGACCAGCAGTGTACTTGTCACTAAATAACACCGACGTTACCATGAAGATGGAGGGAATAAGGTCTTTTCCTGTCTGAACTTTCTTTTATGAACTCTGAAGAATGCCTCATTGTTTGAATCTGAAGGAAATGGCAATGGACATCGCGCATGTTTACATGTGTTTTCTTTGTGAAAGCTATGAACTCTGTTTTTGCAGCTGTTTCGGGGCTGCTGCTGTTTTGACAGACAACCGAACACAAGGACTTGAGAGAATACAGAACAAATCATTCAGTACTTTTATGATCCATCACTCCAGCCAGCACAGAGTTACATGGGTGTTTCAGAAAGCAGTACTGGCTTGCATGACCCATACGTTAGAAATGGGAGTTTGAGCAATAATGCAGCTGCAAGTGGTATCTATGTACTGGGAACAGATACCATTGCTGCAGTATTCTGATACAGAAGTTGACTTGCCCTCCAACCTCATGGTGATGATCATGCAGTGGCATTTATTTGTCTGCCCTACGCTAACCATACAGCTCAGGAGTGAAATTTCAGATATGGTCAGCGAACCAATATGTCTGCCCAAATCAGACCGGAAACGTTTTGTGTACAACTAATTTAGAACGACTCAAGTACAATTGTGTATATCTAATTGCTTCTTATTACTTCTCCGACCGGCATTGTACTTGTCACAGACAATAATGCAGTGTGTTGGAATATGGAGCTCTGAAGCACCGACAGGGAATAAAGGATGTGACAGGCACAGCAAAGAGCTGCAATTCTTCCATATTCGTCGTAGCTGAAAAGGCAGAAATCAAGGTAACCTGTTTCATCCTATAATGTTTGAACTCTGAATTTTTTTTTTATGAAACATGTCTAAACTCTAAACCTTGCAAATCAAAATTGGCAATTGGTTGGTGCCTAGCCTGTTCACACTGTTTCTTGTGAAATCAGAAGGGGAAAAGAAAATTTGGCTTGGATTTTTCAAAACCTGTAAACGAAAAGGATATATGAGAGAAGGCAGAATAAAGCTACGTGCTGAGTTACACGCAATTCACCCTAGGAAAATCATACTGTGTAAAAGATTTTTAAATAATGAGAGCATTTGATCGGCGGGGGGGGGGGGGGGGGGGGTGGCGCAAAAAACTTAAAATTTCCACCAAGAAATTGAAACAAGGAAGATCAATGCGTGTACCAATCCAAATTCATGAAGAGGAAACATGCAGGAGGTACAAACAGTAAGGCAAGCACGCCACGGATCATACTTGAACTTGCAGGCACTTGATAAATTAATTAGGCATCAAAGAGATTAATGTACAAAGGAAAGCACCATCATCTTTCATTTGACTCACAAAAGTAACCATAATAAAGATACAGAAGTTAGTAAAGACGAGAAGATCTAATCTCAAAACACCATGACCATGATACAGTAAGGAATGATAAGCGCATAGAAAATGCAAAATGTGCAAGCAAGCAGTTCGGGGTGCTATTTTCAGGAAACACTGGGTCAGTCATCTAGTACACAACAACAATGGAAATGGCTTCTGATTTCATCTCCATGCTTCAATCCGCTCAACCTTGGAGTTTAACCGGCTCACAATGCTCACACCTCTTGATTTCTCAGCTGCAGGTGTGGTGCGTGTACCAGACTGGCCCTGGCCCTTGCCCTTTCTAGTCCTCCGACGACTCAGGCTTCGGCTCCCCTTGCCTTGAAGAGAATTTGTAGCTGTCACGCCAGAAGCATCAGCAATAGCAACTGAGCCAGCAGTTGCAGGTTGTGAGCCACTAGTGGAGCCCTCCACACTCGTTACTACTTCACTTGTCTGGGCAGTGAAAGTAGAAATGGCTCCTAAAGTGGTATTAGTTTCATTAGACTTATCATCAGTGCTGTGGGCAGGACTGTTCAGAAGGGGCTCTTCCTTGGCAAAAGAAGGGCGCCTGGATCCCTCCTCAAGGAGAGAATCAAGTGTCACACTGGGTTTCTGATGCCCATTTTCATCAGATGAGTCCTTCTGGGGCAGCAAAACATCCTCTGGAGTGAACTCCTCTCTATCCTTGAGGGTCTTTTGTACCAGCATCTTGAGAAAATTCATCACTTGGACTGCATACATCAGTGCAGTCAAAGGATCTGCCATCTGCATTGTAAGTGTGCTACAGTTAGCATGCCTAACTATTCCATTGCTCAGGGTGAGGTATATTTGTTAATTGCTATGAGATTAACAGTTTAACACAATGCAAAACCTGAGTCATATTTGGTGCAAAAACCATAGCAATATTGCGATCATTCATCTTGTTTATCTGTTCTTCTTGGACCACATCAGCCATCAGATTAACAGCCCAGTCAAGCAAAGCTGCTTCAGCTGGTGGAAGGCATTTTGCTACCCGAGCACAGTCCTCTTCAGATTGGCATTGCATAACCTGTTCAGGTGGGATAGAGTCCAGTACCCCCCTTGGCATTTCTCTAAACCAGGCCTGAGAAGAGATGAAAAATTAAATTGGATGAGAACATATTTTTGTCATGCTGAGTAAACGTGACTAGCTCGTGAGCAGAAAACAGTAAATCTCAAATAAGTTGACCAAACTCCTTCACTTCTCCAAAAGCAAGAGCATAATCTACAATGGTTGCTAAATGGCACGATCACAGATCCACAATTACAACTTTGTATGCATTGGCAAAAAAGTTTTTTGAGGCAATATCATTGTGCAAGAAAAATAGATGGTCAAGAAAGTGAAGTCTGGATTCTCTGGTAGGCATTGGCGTGAAATTCCACCAGTAAAGGTAAGCACGATCTTGAACTATCTGATTACTATAAACAATTGATTAAGATACAGATGCTGCCAATAGAATGATTATGATTGTATAAGGTACATGAAAGAAATTAGCTTACTTTGATTAGACCTGCCAAACAGTGCACATCAATGCCATCTGGAACAATTCCACTATTTAATTGGTCTCTCACAAACTCCTCCTGGCTATTCTCCGCATTTATACGGAAGATACCTTCTGCCTGAAAGGACAAAATAAGAAAAACACTTATTTGATCAGAACAAATATTCCAATCACTGATGGCAACAGACTAAGAATCATAATATATCCATAAAAACATACCTGAAGACCGCCCTGTTCATAAAGGCGTCTCTGCATCATCAAGAGGATTGTCGGGACACTATTTCCTCTGGAATCATAGGAACACTGCATTGATTCTGTTGAAACTCCGAAGACGCTTGCACTGCATATCACATTTTAAACAGCCAATGAACAGGATTGATCAAAGTGAACTCAATGGTAGTAACAATTTATGCTTTCAGAAAATGAATATTAGCACTGAAAAATGAGAAAAATAGATGTGACTTGCAAGGTTAGGGATATGCCCACATGGACACGAGACCACCATCCTTGATGTCAAGACATCTTTTAAAGAATCAGATTGTATATTTATATGGTGCCAATAATATCTCCAATTATCAAGTGATTTTTATTGATCAAATACTAGCAATCCTTGAGTTTCAAGATTAGGTGTTAGGTGTTTGTGCCCCTTTATCTTCTTTTGGAGCACTAGGCTCCCATCCTTTTATAAAGCGGAACTGATATAGAACCCATTCGTTTATTCTTTTTAGCCTAATGCTGAAAACTGACATCTTGGAACTCCCAATAAGAAACAAGATACAAGACACGTGTACCTTTTCTTATACTTTGTGCCCAGCTCCTATAATAAATAAATCAGATAGTATAACAAAGGGCGTACCCAGTGCCATAGGCTCCCGCACTGTGGGGTCTGGGAAAGGGAAAATAGCCAACAGCCATCCCTGCACAAATGTACAGAGGCTGGGGCTTGAACCCTAGACCTCTTGGTCACAGACGGTAAAGCTCTACCGCTTGCACCAGGGCCGCCCTTCAAATAGTATAACAAAGCATATAATAATATACTGGTACCAAGTATTTGAAGCCAAGGTCTACTATACGAACAATAGATGAAAGATAATAAAAAGTTAAAACCAAAGTAATTTGCAAGCCTAGTGAAAAGAATAATGAGTAACCTAATCAAGACAAAATAGGCATGGATAAATCACGGGATCCCTGGCAACTTTTCAATCTTACTAATGACAGATGATGTAACAATCAACTTTATGTACCTAGTTCAATCGAAATAATTCTTAGATGAGGTAAGCAAGTACAGAAAAATTATGGATGATATAGGAGTGCATCAGAAAAATGATTGACCAATTATTTGACAGAATATGGGGAAAAAACACGCAGAAATTATGTCTATGCACAGTTGTGGTCCAAAGCATATCCACTATCAGAAAGACATGCCCATTTCGTCAACCACAGTTCAAATCTGCTAAGGCTGGCAACACGAAATCCAAGTTCATGCTTTATAACATGATTCAAATAGAATTCAAATTTCAGTTAAAGTTTTGCATTTTTAATAATATTTTAGATAAAAGGAGCATGGAGGCTGTTAGCCTGTAACAAAAACAAAAGGGACCATCTTTTCAAGTATCAAAACTGTACAGAAACAACCATGCCATCAAAACATGCTAAATAACGATGAACTATTAACGACCCCCTTGTCAAGCAAACATCGCTTACATTTTACAACTTTCTAAAAGAACAGGATCTAATACTTATTGTCTGCAACTGTTTAAACCAAAGCACCACGTATATGTGGAACTAAAAGAGGGGAAAAAATGCAAACACCCTCCAGGCTAAAATTCAAATTGGAGCTAAAAAGGTTTCATGTTATTGCATATAAGATTTCTGGAAGCGTGAACTGAATAACAATTTGATTTGATGAGGGAACAAAAGACATACCTCGCACTGGGAGCACGGCGGGGCACTTCGGGCTCGAATTCAACAGGCAGCCCCAGGAATCCATGGAACCTATCGAAGGTGACGTGCGCCACGTGCTGCACGTCGGTGGGCAACCCAATCTCCATCCCGCAGCCGCCGCCGTGTTCGCCTTCGCCGCCGCCAACCGTCCTGCACCCGAGCAGCGACTTCCGCAGCAGCTCAAAGAGCAGCGCCAAGAACGACCACCGCTCCTCTTCCTCCTCCGCCGCCTCTTGCCCGCGCAGGTTAAGGAGTCGTCGGCTCCCTGCAGATCCCGCTGCACGCTCCGGGCTGCCGCTTCCTGGGAGCACGTCGCTGTCGGCATTGGCTAAATAGCGCAGCGCCGAGGAGGAGGAGGGGGAGGCGGAGGCGCGGCTTGCGGTGGAAGCGAGGTTGGTCGGGCCCCGGAGGAGCGCCACCTCCGTCATTGCTTCCCCCTTTTCGAGTTCTCACTGGAATTATGAGCTGTGATCTGGTGCGGTGTAGGTCCAGGGCCGATTCAGGATGAGTTTTCTTGGGAATTTCGGTGATGGTGGAGGAGAGGGGCCAAATGCACCAAGAAATGATTGGGGATTCTCTCAGTGGAGTTCTTGGTGCGCCCCTATTTAGATTTCTTGATGCTTGCTTTCTTCCGGAGATTGGGATTGTTGGGGCAGGAGATGGGACTGGAAGGGGAGGAGGACGGAGGAGGATTGGTTGTGGTGGTGCGCGTAGTCCAAATCCACGAACCCAAATCGCAACAAAAAGAAAAACAATTGGCGCGTCGAGAAATGGACAACAGAAGGGGAAATTTTTTAACTCCGGTGAGGAATCTTTAGGCGGAAAAGGACGCAATTTTTAGCAGGAGATGATGAACTCTCTCTCTCGTGGGGCGTTTGGTGGAGAATGGATAGGATTTTTGTGGAGGTGGAGTTGGATTGAAGGGAGGGCTTCTTGAGCTGGAGCTGATGGCACCATCATTCGTCTCCCGCTCCTACTCCTCTCTCCTTCCCCTTTATGGATGCGAGCTCATGCGTGCGCATGCTCGTGCTCCTCGCTTCTCGTTCACGCGTGCGTTTCTTCACTATTTAAGCTACTCCTCCTACCCATCATCATTCATCTCAGTCGGACTGGGAGAAAGTCTAGCCTTTTGTAACTGTCTCGAATTGCCTACGTCACCGGGAGCTTATGTGATGGATTAACTGTAAAACATATCATGGCTTTCAGAGTACGTACTTGAGTGATTTAACTGCTGTTAGGTGTTCTTGTCTCCTTTTTGGACCCTACAGGTTCTCAGCTTCTGCCTTTTCCTTATAGCCACCTCCATTTTTATTTACAGGTTTTGCAGTACAGTGCAAGTTATATAAAGTAAACAAGAGGCTAGAGTTCAAAAACAAAACAAAACAAAATTAAACAAGAGATAACTGGGACTATGGAGGTATAAACATTTCTACCAATATCAGGAAGAGAATTTGTGCACAAGCTCATACTAAGGACTAAAAAGGAACCAAAATGAGCGTTTTCACCTTCCAAACGGTGTCAAAACTGTGAAACGGAAGGTATCCACTGTAGGGTCCAATTTGTCTTTGTGGTTCATTGTACCATACCAAAAGTCGTAATTTGGTTCAACTAAAGAAAAAGGTCCAATTTGGCAGCTAGGGACAAAAGGGTTAAAGGTACTGCAAAAATTGGCTGATGATCAAATACCGGCTCCATCGTCGTGTTTCAATTTGTACCAGAAACTTTTACTGACGTGTTAATTGACATGTCCTCAAAGTTGTCTACCACATGCAGAAACCTTTTGTCCCAGCGGCAATTATGCCAATTACCAGTAATATACTCCATAAAGCTTGATTTTTTTTTGCTGTCTTTCATCTAGACCATTATCCATTGTTTGTGGTTTGCAAGGAGAAAGATGCCAAGTAGGAGTACCATGCCATATTGCTCCGCCATTCATCATCCAGCGAATAATCTCACACCGCTTCAGGTGTCAGAGAAAGATCTGCTACAGTATAATACTCCAGTATATAGGATTCCTCTGCTGATCACGTGACGTGCATGTGCTCTTCTTACCGTGTATATGTATGGGGCTCACGAGTCACAGAAAGGAGGTTTTTGGTTTTAACTCAGGTTTCAGAACTCTGAACTACTAGCAATATATATCTGGAGGAACTGAAGACCTAGCGTACAGCCAACAAGAGCTGATGAATCATTAAACTGTAGGTAAGCCCAATTATTTGACGAATTAGGTGCCAGCTAATATGGTTTTAGGTCTTCATGCATTTAATCCTTGCCAGGGCAACACACATGCGTGTCAATTAAGCTGAAACAACATTCTGCCGTATCCTATTCCTACCGTAGTACTGGCCCCTAGTAGGGCGGTTGGTGGGTAAAGACTCATAGAGCGTATTGCAAAAAAAATATGTATTAGTATATTTTGGTATATATTTTGATTAAAATAAAAATAGCTGGCTTCGTGAAAAATAAGATCTGTTTAGACGGAGATAGTACGTGTCCCATATCCTAACCTTATTAACTACTGTAGCGTATGTTTGAAGCTGTTCTGGAATCATCATACAAGAAAGTCTTATTATTTTTTTAAAGTTCCGAAACATAGCCGGCATATATTAATAAAAAGAGTAGAGAATTACATGCGTAAGCAGCGCAAATAACTTCTTAAATTTGACATACTATCAAACCGGGCAAAGAGAGCTAAACGGATTACTCACATTCTAAAGGTACAACAAAAGACCATAACAACTTTGTCTCAACTTTTAGCTCTCTAAGTCGACTCCCAAGTATTTCCCGTCGACACCTAGAAAACATGTGCCTACAACCTGCTTGCAACCTCGAGAAAGCACATATGCAGCCTATTGGAACAACGGCAAGATCAATTGATGCCTGGATAATCATACAATACATGAACACTATCACGGGACCTCCATCTCGTCTGTCCCGAAACCCGCTGCAATTGCAGCTAGGGCCTTGCAAAGCTCCTTGTTTTCAAGCTTCGTCATAGTCCTTAATGTCTTGATCGCCTTCTCCGAGAGATCCTGTCCATAACTGTTCAGGTACTCTGTGACAGCTGCATCCGACGCCGATGACTCACCATTGATGAAGAACAACTCGCGCATAAGCTTGAGCTGGCACACTGTGCCACCGGCACGGAGGATGGACGAGCGGCTTGACGTAGGCTGGAGCACCTGTCCTTCTACATCTTCGGATCGTCGACCTACCGGGCTGCTTCTTAGCAACTGAAGGTGAGACTGGCCTTGGTAGCAGCGGCTCAGGAGCCTTCTTGAACATCTTCCTGCAAAAGGAGGCGCAACCACCGATGTCCTCTGTCTCAATGCCTCCATCGGCATCCTCTGCTCCCTGCAACTCAGCGGGGGCCTGTTTACTCGCTTCCTGTGCTCCATCTCCGTCCTTAGATGAGGGATTTGTCGCCATGTTGGTGTCACAATCAGAGATAACAACGACTTGGCCGTCTGCAGCCGAGTCAGGCAGCTCAACCTCTGTCCTCTGGACCATCTCCTTGTGCTCCTTTTCGTGGACTGCTGCTGGCTTCTCGTGGGTATCGTTGCCATCCTCGTCTGGACCGTGGGAGGGGTTGGCTGTCGGCAAAATCGCACAACAGTCGAGCTCCATCCTCAGGTCATGGTGCTCGGAGAGGTGAGTTGCCGGAGTAGTCGTTGTCCTGTGGGGGTCAGCCAAAGGATCATGACTCACCGGCCTAGCTTGATGAAGCACTGGTGATGCAGTCGACATGCTTTGGCGCATCGGTGACCGCGAGCGACGCCGTTCCCACTCCTCGGTCGTGTGGGAAAGGTAGTCTCTCCTCCTTTGCCCTCTTGGTGGAGAGCGGCTTGTGGGGCGACCCCGGCCCGTGGGCACCGGCATGAACTCCACCACGAACACCCCGGGCCTGTGGCTGGTCACCAGGATGTTGTGGCGAGGAACTTGCAGGTGGCGGCATAGCGCATTGGCAACGTCTGGGGTACTTGGGGCTAGAGGCGCAGAAGTGACAGCCACCTCCGACTCATTGGCGCGATAGCACTCCGGCGACGAGGAGGTGACTGCAGCATACGTCCGCAGCCTGTGCTGGTGGGTAGCTCCCGGGACGTGCACCATGCTGGCGTGGGCAGGAGAGCTGCGGTCATGGTGAGGAAGTGGAGGAAAGATGATGCGGCTGTGGACACTTCCGCGCGGAAATTTGAGGCGGGCGCAGAGTTGGTCGGAGACGATGCGAGGGCGGCGAGATGGGCAGGAGCGGGAGAGACGCCCCACCTCCCAGCAGGAGATGCAGCGGACCGGATCCCGGCACTTGGCGACTTGGTGGTCCGAGGCCAGGCAGCGGAAGCATCTTCCGATGAAGTGCTTCTTGAAGGCAGCCATGGCCGCGGACGGAGGGCCTCCGGGCACGGCCTAGGATGCACCAGTGTCAGCAAGCTTCCGGCGACCCGCCTTCACCCTTTGCCAACCCGTTGAAGCTAGCTGCTCTTGCTCCGTAATGGTCGGCGCTGCGTCGCCCGCATGCTGCGTCCTCGGCGTGGTGAGGGAGCAGTCAGCAGCAAGAGCCATCAGCTCCGGAAGTGCAACGGCCGGGGGCTGGGCCACCGGATACGGGCCCCGTAGCTTCGCCATCTTCAGCATCAGAGTTTCTCGTCGTCCTAGTCCACGAGTTTCTCGTCGTCCACGCCGAGCACGAACCCAGAGGTCCTGAGCTCCGTCGCCGGCGAATCCGCCTCCGGGCCTGCCAGCCGCGCCTCGCCCTCATCAGTGTCGTCGTCGTCGCCCCAGTCCACCAGCTCCTCTTCGATAGGGTCTTCATTGCTTGCAAGTGCGGCGAAGAAAGTCTTATTATGTAAAGTAAGTAAATGAGACTGCCGTCTAGTAGAAAGTTCACCAAAGATAGATAGATCTTTTAATGGAGTAGTTCAGTTTACTACCGAACAATAAACGGCAGTCTAGTATTCTGTAGGAGCAAGCCAGAGAGTGGCCAAACTTTGTTGAGGACGGCTACTTAGATGGCGAGGAAACAAAAATCAAGCTGATGATGTCAATGTCAATTACAGGGATCTGCTGTCTACTACGTTGTTTTTGCATGTCCATCAGACAATGCAATGCAATACCGGCCTGCCGTTGGAACGTCCCTCTGCCTTTTGCGTCGTCATGTCTTTTGCCGTCTGCTTCCAAAAAGTCGCTCACACGGCGCCATCCGACTAGCTGGTGTGCATCCAATCCAAATACAATACCATGTTACGTTCTTGGATTTGTACATAACAACAATATGCCAGCATCATCAGGAGGCAAATCCTTTACTTCAGAAGTACAGGTAGTTTACATTTTTTTAGAGAGAGAGAAAGAGGAGGCCGGACTATGCACACTCTCTGATATGGCACACACAGGGCAGTGTTCGACGTTGCTTTTGCCTGCTGTTCGAAACCTGTGATGCATGCAAAGGCTATACGTCGAAGCAGGGAAGGTTGGTGACTTGGTGTGGCAAGTGGCAACATGTAGAGGACGACGGAGAAAATTCAGCCATTCTTGTGAATATTTATCTCAATAAATTACATCAAACAAATTATAGTAGTAGAAAGTTCACCAAATATAGATAGATCTTTTATGCTGGATGTACCATTTGCAACTCAACTAATTGATACATGTCAAAAGACTCCCAAAACTTGTCAACGCCATATGACCTCCCTAGAGCTCGTTTCAACTTTCAAGTACTATTTTCATCCTATGTGGAATGGCTTCGACCAGCAGTGGCGTTAACATGAGGTGTCCTGACAAATAGACTTGTTTTATATTTCTTTTGACCTTCGCGCAACATGAAGCTATGCTTTATGGATTCAACCGAGTATCAAGGTCAAATATGAATTTCGAAAATGATTCTAAGCCCTTCTTGATGATTGTCTCATGGTGTATGGACTTGGGCATAGAGAATGCATGAATGATGAAATTTTGGAATTGATCACCAATTAATTTATATTTTGCAATGGAGGATGGGGGCACATGCACCAAACAGCTGCCAGAAAAACTGACATTACTTGTTTGTTGTCTGACTTGGCCAGTGTTCGATGGTTGGTTTTGATTTCATTGATAAAATTATGCCAAGCCCAAATAGATCCAATCAAACCAGCTGTAATATGTCCAGTTTGTCAAGTCGATCTTGGTATTGTACCAGATGTTTCTTTTTCGGTATTGTATGCATATAGTAGTAGTTTTTTTGGTATTATTTCAAAAATTTGTATTTATCGGCCATCGAAACGACAACTAAAAATTGGATAGAGGGATTGTACGGCTATATTTTTCCGATATTAACAACCATTGCATGCATATAAGGTTGGACGAAAAACTCGAAAGTTGTTAGCTCGCTCGGCTCGTGGCTCGCTTGGCTCGTTACAATAATGAGCCGAGCCGAGCTAGGATTTTAGCTCATTAACTATAACGAGCCAATTCGAGCCATCTCGTGAGCCAAACGACCCACAAGTCTATGTAAAAGAGCATCATGACTTATATTCACCGGCGGACGCAGTATATGGACATGGGTGGTGTACAGATGTACACCTAATGATTTTGAGAAAAAAATTACAGATACTATGCATGTACATGTATTGTACATAGTAGACTGAACTCTGTAAATTTAATCAAATAAGAGTTAAAAGGCCATTCTTGCCTCCTCCCGTCCACCATCCTGCTAGGCCGGCCTTCAAGCCCATGGAGCAAACACATGGAGGGAACCAGACAACTAGAGTGAAGCCCTCCCTGCCCATCCGTGACGGAACCTCCTCCAGCGCTCGTCCCCGCCTCCGTCGACTCACATTTCCCAATCGACCGAAAATCTCGTTTCCCAGTCGGCCAAAACTTGCAGAGCTTTTATCCTAAAGACTTCTCAACAATTTCTATGTGTTGGCGATTAAGACATCTCATCTCTCGATTCCAAAAGCGGTCTCGTCGAATAATAATGTTCCTTCACTAGTTGAGACTTCACTCAGCGTCAAAAAACAAAGTTAAGACTTCACAAATAGTGTATTAGGTAATCAATTGTACTAATGTACTCTGCTCTAGTACTGTTTGCTTAGAATTAATGGATATTTAGCTTTATACGTGCCACAATAATTTGGTTCCGTATGTGTATGTATGTAGCACTAGAGTAACCGCACCCATTAGGAGGAGAAGAGGAGGGGAAAAAATCCGTCTATACAGTAACCGGACCCATTAGGAAACAATATTTTTGACATGAAACAGTGACAAACCCATTTAGAAACAGTATATCCGGTATGGAACAGTGCTAAACCCGTTAAAAAATAGTCTAACCCGTATTACCAAACCTGTTAAGGAACAGTATACCTGGTACTATTGATAAACAGTGTTTGAGTATGTCCGCCCGTTACTGTTTATTTACAGTGTCTATCACGAGGAACAAAGAAGAAGTGTGCGTGTGTATATATATGTGCATACAATTTTCAACTCCTACGTCCGCCACTGCTTATATTAGTTCGTATATTATTTATTGACTACTACCTTATAATTGATTAATGAAAGGTCTCGACCATGTAAACTTAAGATTACTATGACTTTATTGTATTGTTTTAGTTGAATGTATGATGTAATACTATATTATATTGTTATACTTGTATATATATTAGCACATATTAATTTTTTTTTGATTTAAGGCTTTGGATATGTTATTTTTGTATTATTACTATTCTAAGTCTTTAAAAAAATAAAAATATTATATATTATATATATTTTTATACTTGGCTCGCGAGCTTAACGAGCCAACTTAAGCTTTTAATGAGCCAAGCCGAGTTAGCTTTCTAGCTCGTTTAGATAACGAGCCGAGCCGAGTTAGCTCGTTATATTGACGAGCCAGAACGAGCCGAGCCGAGATGGTTCGATATCCAGCCTTACATGCATATAAACAGCACGTGGTATTTTTTTTGGAATTACACGAAAAACAACGTTGGGCAATGAAAGCATGCTCGGTCCCTGCGACACGTTTAAGCCCGGTCCATCATTGATCCAGTCCAGTCCGATAGCGGCGGCCCAGGTTTGTCCCGCTCCCTTGTTTCGTTTGTCGTCTGCGATACGTCAATACGGCCCATAACAGTGCTGCCGCCACCCGCCACCCGCCACCGCCAGTGCCTGCACACGCGCTCGCGCTCCAACTAGCCGGCACAGCTTGCGCTACGGCGGCTAGTGCACAGGTGACAGGTAGTAGCTGCAGCGCCCGAGCTCTACACTAGTCGCAATTCGCGCCGAGTGCACTCGTGCGTCCCTCGTGGTCGGTCCACCACCGCTTGCACGCCGCGTGGGCGTGGCGCGCGCTTGCCGCCGAGCGCCGACCGGCGGCCGCACCTTTCACAGCTCACGAGTCACAAGTCACAACAACCGTGCCCATCCGTGGTCACGCAGGCACGCAGAAGATTCAATTAGAAAAATTATACTAATTTATAATTGTTTTATTGTATATTTCTAAAAATGATTTAGACAATCTTTGAAAAACTGGTTTTTTATACCATTCTTATGGTAAAGTCTAATTGGTCTGTGACGATGTAATCCAAATTAATCACCTCAAGACTCACGAAAGTTTTTTCTTTTCTTTTTCTTTATTATTGACGAGATCCCCCTCAACACTCACGACTAGTTTTTTTCTTTTTCTTTTTTTTCTTTTTTGGGGTAAATACTCACGACTAGTGTGGTGCCACGTAGACCAAAATCGTTCTGAACCTACGGTTAATAGCTTAAACCCAATTTGTCTATAATTAGGCAGTCAAGGGTAGAAATATCTGATTTTGTACTTTGAGGGAGAATTGGGTGTGGGTAGCTGAGAGAGGTAAAACATACTTTTTATATACCATTTTATGTATGGAGTACACAATGAATTGGGCCTCAATCAGTTTGAGGCCCAATATGATGTCTAACTCGAGTCCAAACCGAATCCAATTTACTGACTTTAGGTATATTTCCAACAATCTCCATTTTTTCCAGTTTTCGGTGTCAACTACTTGACTGTTCGGAAAAGAGCAGCTATTCTAGTCAATAAAAACCTATCTTTTAATTTACATGGGAATGGAGAAGCAATGAAGTGCAGAATTACAAGGTGGCCGTTTTATGGGGGATCAGGAGCTGCCACATGAGCAAGTATATACATTGCAGAAAGCACGAGGAGCAAGATGATACTTCCCTCCGAGATGACACTTCCCTCCGACAGGTAGCATGCATTACAGTTTCTTCTTGAAGCTGTTTTGCACACTGCGACCGGCGTGGTTTTACAGCGAGATTACGCAGTTGCGGCTGCGGCTTCCTCGGCCACCTGCGACGCCTGCTGCAGCGTGCAGACCAGGTTGCGGTCCCCGTAGACGTTGTCCACACGACCTGGCAAGAGCGCAACAGGGGAAGCAGAAATTAGATTAGCCTCGCAGGAAGTGTTAACTGTTAAGCGACGAGAAGGCTTTTGCCTCTGGAGACGACGGTTGAGCTATTCGTACCAGTTGTTGGCCAGAACTTGGCGCCCCGGAGCCATGCGGCGGGGAATGCAGCGTACTCCCTGGAATACGGCTTGCTCCATGTATCACCCATCAAGAGTTGCGGTGGGTGAGGAGCACCCTGCACAAACGAAGCAAAAACACCTGTCAAACTCTGTAAACATGCAATGCAAGAGGTGTTCTGGCTGTGTGCAAAACCATCTCATTGTGGAAACCTTGCAGTAGCATGCTAAATGACACGTACTCTTCACAATTAGTGACCCAATATGCCAGGAATATGATTCAAAAGGACCTAGAAACCCCTTGACTTGTGGGGAGAGATATGGCTTCGGCTTAATATGGAACAATTGCTACCTAACTGATACCACCATTTGACACTAATGGATATTACCTTCAGGACATTGTTGAGCACATCTGCTTTGCCACTTTCTATCTCTGCGATCTCTTCCCTGATGGAGATAAGAGCATCACAGAACCTGTCCAGCTCGGCCTGCCAAGACAAAATGTTATGATATCATAAGCTAATGTGAAATCAACTAACTGATATAATGGGAAGCAAAGGATTGCCAAAAGCTACATATGCTTACCTTGCTCTCACTTTCAGTTGGTTCAATCATAAGTGTTCCAGGAACAGGCCATGACATAGTTGGTGAGTGAAATCCGTAGTCCATCAGGCGCTTTGCCACATCCTCTGGCTCTATACCAGCAGTCGTCTGACAATTTCCTGGAGCCAGTTAGAGACTGCAATGCATCGATGCAATGGTTCAACTGCTAATATGTTTCAGATATAAGTACCTTAAATCCTCTTAAATCGATGATGAATTCATGGGCAACAGTTCCGTTGACTCCACGGAACAGAACTGGGTAGTGTTTCTGCAAAAAGATCATCGCCAAGAAAATTTTAGAAACTAATTTGATGAATGTAACAAATGTCACTAAGGTATGCTGTCATAAATGAAAAAGTACCTCTAGACGTTTTGCCATGTAGTTGGCATTCAAGATTGCGATCTTTGAAGCATCAGTGAGTCCCTGTGAACCCATCATGGCTATATATGCATAGGAAATTGGCAGAATCAAGGCAGATCCCCATGGAGCAGCAGAAATGGTACCAAAAGGATCGGTTTTCTCAGGGAGAGGAAAGCCACCAGTGGGAATCTGATAATAACTGGATTAATCAAATGATGTGGCTGTATTTTCTTTTGGATGAAATGATGGGAGCATGCAGAAATTATGAGTAATTTTCTGGTTTACTACTCTGCATTTATAGAACAGTTTGATTTCTTAACACATCACCACTAAATAGTACAGTAGTATTTCTTTCAACATGAAAGAAAATGCTGCAAACATTTTCTTGTTTGATGCTTCACTAGTTTAGGACAGGACATGAAAATAAGTTCTTAGGTTGCAGAATACGATAGGACACCAAGATTTTAGGAAAATGTTCATGGAAGTTAAACATGGTTATAATATTCTGTTTTGTGTTGCTTGTAAACTTAGAGTGCAAGGTCATGAATCTTTCTATAATACTAAACTTGTGTCACAAATCAAGTTAAGTGTTGAATATTGGGCAGTACTAATATACCTCAAATCTGAATATATGCCTCAGATCCGGAATATGAATTTTCACAGATTGACAAACTAGAAGATAAAGAATTAAGGGGACCTACCACTGGGTGAGATGGTAAAAACGGTGCCAAATGCTTCTTAACCCCAATAGGACCCATGCCAGGACCACCTCCACCATGTGGAATGCAAAATGTCTTGTGAAGGTTAAGATGACAAACATCAGCTCCAATAAAACCAGGGCTTGTTAACCCAACCTGTAAAAAGAGAACTTTTGTAAGCTCAAGGAAATTTCTATTGACCCGATTATTTTGGCAATAGCTATCCAATAAGGGGCATTTAAGTCCTGTACTAGGTTCAGGTGAACTAGCAGAAAGTACTTTTCTTATAGAACAAAAAGTAGTTAGGAACATACAGTTTGATAGATTATACACAAAATTTAATCACTAAATATTTTCAAGAGAACCAGAATTATGTATCTTGCTAAGTACTAAACTCTAATAGATTTGTCTCGTAAGTTCATTAGAAGTATTTTATTTTCAAAAATAAGAAGAATCAACTTCATCGCATGTGGAATGCCATCTACACATAGCAATCCACAAGATTTTAGAATAGTTATATCTTGAAGTGAGTGCTTGCATAATGAAATAAGTACAGAAGATGGAATAGCAATCTGTAAAAAAAATAACCTGAGCATTCATGTTAGCCCCGTCCATGTAGACCTGTCCGCCATTGTCATGAATGATCTTGCATATCTCATCAATGCCTTCTTCATAGACTCCGTGAGTTGAAGGGTAGGTAACCTGAAAATAAGTTAAAATTGTAACACTCTGTTATTCTCGGCATACAGCAAAAATAATTTCAAAAGTTTCTTTTGAAAACAACAAATCTATCCTAACTGATTTTTTTTCCTTCAAAATATCCTAATTGAAATTTCACATTTGCATGGTTCAACAATATTCGCTCTAATCCACCAATTATCTGTACATCAATGAACGGAGTGGTTGGCACCTCTTTCTACTCCTATTGTATATGTTTTGTATGATAAGTACCATTAGATGAGGTATTATGAGGCAGGTGTGATTGCAAAAGTCATCGATCTCACACCATAACACTAAATAAAGCAAGAAGGCTACACAGTGATAATCTTTCAGTGTAGCATAAGAATGAACTACATAAAGGTCAGATTTTTTTTCCGAAAAGCCACGAGCGAGAGAATCGCCAGGCATATATTAATAGAGATGAAATAGTAAATGTCCAATGTAAATTCTCATATTAAAAGGGCATAACTAGAGCAAGATTACCATCAGAGCAGCCAAGTTTTCCTTGTTTGCTTCTGCAGCTTTCCTCAACTCCTCAATGTTTATGTTACCCTTGGAATCAGTTCCGACAGCAACAATCTTCATTCCAACCATAGCAGCACTTGCAGGATTTGTTCCGTGTGCTGAGACAGGAATGATGCAGACATCGCGGTGGTGCTCTCCTCTTGCCTGTATTATATCAGCTTAATTCTTTAACAAAGATTACTAGAAAAGCAAGAGAGGAAAAGGTTAGGCCACATATATCATGACATACATTGAGGTAAGCACGGATAACCATCAATCCAGCATACTCTCCTGCAGCACCAGCATTTGGTTGCAAAGAGAAAGAATCGAAACCTGTGATCGTGCATAACAGGTTGCCCAAGTCGTCAAACATTTCCTATGACAGAAAACAAGTTATTTCAGATGTTTGGAAATAATTCATGCTTGCCATTGGGACAGAAACAGAATCATGGTCCTTACATGGTACCCTGCAGCCTGATCAGTGGGGGCAAATGGGTGCAGGTTCGCAAAGTTGGGGTATGTAACTGGCATCATCTCAACAGTAGCATTTAGCTTCATTGTGCAAGAACCGAGAGGGATCATACTGTGGCACAGTGAGAGATCCTTGGACTGCAACTTATGCAGGTAACGAAGAAGCTCATGCTCTGTGTGGTACCTGCAAGTCCACAGCAGCATGGAAAATCAGAAACATTCTGACAAATTAGTGGAGCAGACGCGCAAGCTTCAGATTTCAAAGCCACATACATGTTGAAGATTGGATGCGTCAGGTAGGGGCTCTCGCGAGCAAGGCTGCTAGGAATTGAGCTTGAGACCTCTGGTGCGAGGGATTCAGCTGTGAAGCTGGCCTGAAAGTGTTTGCAATGGCACACCATTTAATTAAGAACAGTATTTGGATCTAATTTCACATCATCATTATTTAATAACACGCACATTATACTTTGGGAGTTTTGAATGAGTACTTACTGATTTGCCGTTGTTGAACACCTTGAACAGCTTGTCAACATCCTCCAGGGTGGAGGTCTCATCAAATGCTACGGTTATCTATACGAATGCACCACAATTATATAGGAGTCAATAAATGCCCAGCTCTCAAAATCATTGCAACGAGTTGGAATGGAACAGTGACATATACTGTGAGGATCAATGAAAGCGCACCGTGTTGGCGTCGACGACCCTAAGGTTCATCTCGTTTTTGACAGCTTCCTTGGCGATTGCACGTGCATCAGAGCACGTAACCTTGACCGTGTCGAAGAACGGCAGGTCCTGCACCGTCACTGTCCCGAGCTTCCTCAGGCCGTGGGCGAAGGTGCCAGCCAGGCCATGAACCCGGTCAGCGATCGCCTTCAGCCCTGCTGGACCGTGGTAGACAGCGTACATGGCAGCCATGTTGGCGAGCAAGGCCTGTCGTCAACCACACCACAAGCGTCCTTGTCACTAAACTACTAACACACTAGTGTACGATCGATCGGGTCACTGTCAGGCAATTTGGTGAGCAGGTGGGTGGGTGGGTGGAGTGCGCGAGCTTGTATTGTACGAACCTGCGCAGTGCAGATGTTGCTGGTGGCCTTGTCGCGGCGGATGTGCTGCTCCCGGGTCTGCATCGCCATGCGGAGCGCGGGCTTGCCGGTGGAATCGACGCTGACCCCGATGATCCTGCCAGGCATGAGGCGCTTGTACTCCTGCGACGTGGCGAGGAACGCGGCGTGCGGGCCACCGTAGCCCATGGGCACGCCGAAGCGCTGCGCGGAGCCGACGGCGATGTCGGCGCCGATCTCACCGGGCGGGCGCAGCGCGGTGAGCGCGAGCAGGTCGGTGGCCATGACGACCTTCACCCCGTGCGCGTGCGCGTCCTTGACGAACTGCTCGTAGTCCAGCACCTCGCCCTCCGTCCCGGGGTACTGCACGAGCACGCCACAAACATCCCCGCCGCTGTAATCAAAGTCCTTGGCGTCCGCGACGACGACCCTGACGCCGAACCCGTCGGCGCGGGTCCGGCACACGTCGACGGTCTGCGGGTGGCAGTTGGACGCGATGAGGAACGTCTTCTTCTTCCCCCTCACGATGCCGTTGCACATCGCCATGGCCTCCGCCGCCGCGGTGGCCTCGTCGAGCAGCGACGCGTTGGACATCGGCAGGCCGGTGAGGTCCGCCACCATGGTCTGGTAGTTGAGCAGCGACTCGAGCCTCCCCTGCGCGATCTCCGCCTGGTACGGCGTGTACTGCGTGTACCACGCCGGGTTCTCCATGAGGTTGCGGAGGATGACGGCGGGCACGTGCGTGCCGTAGTACCCCATCCCGATGAAGGACTTGTAGGCCTTGTTGAGGGAGGCGAGGCGCTGCATGTGGTCCAGCATCTGGGACTCGGTGAGCCCGCCGTCGAACCGCCCCGAGAACCGCATCGGCGGGGAGCGGATGGAGGGTGGGACCGTCGCGTCGATCAGCGCGTCGAGGGAGGGGAACCCGCAGATGGACGCCATGGCGGGCTGCTCGGCGGGCGTGGCGGAGTTGTGGCGGCGCGGGAACGTGTCGCTCGGCTGCAGCGCGGAGACCGACACCGGCCGCCCCTGCGCGTGCTGGTGGGTGGGACGGGGAGCGCGGCGGTGCTGCCTCCCCGCCGCGGCGGGCGCGGCGGGTGACAGGGTGGAGATGCCGCGGGCGGGGGACGCGGCGGCGGCGGTGGTGGTGGGGGAGGACGCGGCCAGCGCGAGCAGGCGGCGCAGCAGCGCGCGGCTGGCGTGGCGGCGTGCGCGCTCCATCTGGTTGGGTGGGGAGGGGGCGCGAGGCGACGCGAGGCAGGCGCAGCGCAGGAATGGGAAGTGGCCCGCCCCGCGGTGCCGGTGCGGTGGGAGAGGACGGACTGGGCTTACGCTCCTGCCTCCGGCCGAGAAGAGCGGGCGGCGGCTGGGGGTGGTGCGGCCTGGCTTGGCTAGTAATGCATGCAGACGCAGGAGCTCCGCAGCTGTCAGCCAAGCTGATACTAGGTATAGTGGAGGTGGAGTCAGCACGCACACGACACGGGAGTAGGTGACGCGGGTGCTGACACTTGATCGGCAACGGGAGGCGGAGCGCGCGGATGGCGTTTGGATGGACGTGGAGCGTGAGCGTGGCAGGTTGCCGAGGCCCAGCCACAGAAATCGGCGATCGGCCGGGCGTTGGCACCGCACCACGACGCCCCTGCGCTCCGGCCGGCGGCTGGGGAAGATTGAATTTTGCGGCGCCCGTTGCCTCGTCGCTGGTGGCCGGGCACGGTGCCTGTCGAAGTCGGCAAACCCGTGCTGGCGATGGCGACGGCCGACGCGAGGGGATCTGGGGGCCGGATTCTAGCGCGGCCCCGGCGTTGGGTGGGTGGCGGCAGGTGGACGGATGCGCGCGGGGGAGGGATGGTGGGCGCGCGGATTGGGTTTTGGTGGGATGGGATGGATGGGTGCGGCGTCAGTTGGTCAGTGTTTCCGGTGGGGACAAGGATTTTTGTTGGGATCCATCACCTACCGCCAAAGAATCTCTTGGAACCCGTGCGCGGCCTGGGGGTCGTTGGAGGAGCTGACGGATGTCGCTCCTTGTTCCACCAACCGCGTAGAGCAATCTCATCTCCTATGTTTAGCACAGCACACCTCGTCCCAACCATTTCAGCTCGCCTCTCGAGATCGCAACACAAAAAAGAATCTAGGCCTAGCTCTTTCTTGGCCATTTTAGATCCACCGGTGCCAATAGTTACCATCACTATTCCTAATTATACAATGTTTTGATTTCCTGAGACACAGGTTTTTAGTATATATACTAAGGCCAAAGCAATGTATTTAGAAAAGTCAAAACATCTTATAAATTTCGATGAAATAAGTAACCATTAGAATTAGCAAAATAGAATCCAAACAAGGTTGCTAACTATTAGTTCGTTAGTTAGTGGAGGGGTGATAACCATTCATATACTCTTCCAACTAAGATCATGTTTAAGATCTACCAAACAATTAGCTAATAACTAGTTGTTAGCTAGGTACCAGGTAAGATATTAGATGACTTTATTAGATGAGGATCCAAATGGATAATTTTTAGCATCTAACATACTTGTTACATATGATTCAAACATACCTTAATTATCCGAAACCTATTAGCAGGCACATCCAAATAGGATGCATCTAATTTCATATCATCGTTTTATAATTTTCTCTCCGTTCGACAACAACACCATCCCTAGTGCCGACTCCTTTCAATATGGCCGCCAAGGGCTCTTCGCCAGTGAGGTGACCACCGGGATGGATTGAACTGGTGATCCTTCATCGGTCAACACCGTGTTTCTTTCCACAACACCTTTGTTATAGTTCCTTTCAACACCCAAAGGCCCTTCACACAAGCCATTGGTTGTTCTCCCATTGCACACCGCCACCAAAGATTAATGGGCCGGCTTCCTCAGCCAAGCCATGAGCCATTGGTTGCTCTATTCTCCCATCTCACCTTCACACAATCTTGTACATGTTTTTTTTTTTCACTAGTGCGCTGTCAATGAGAAACTTTAGCATACTTAGACATGTGCAGTGCGGAGCTTGGCCATGAATCAAGAGTGGGGCTATATGATATAAAATGAAAGAAGAATAGGATATATTAATATTCCATTAGTAATTAAAGTAGTAAAACTAAGACCTTCATTAAGAATTGATCAAGCTTAGGGGGCTATGGCCCTCACTAAGTCGGTGGGCATGTACAAACATCATACTGAGGTATGATTCTAGCAAATTGATGGCAACTTTAAGGTCATTCATTCTAAATATTCCGTGTTAATGGTCTGTTATATAACGTTGTATATACTACTGTTAAAATGTAAATGTAACAATCCACCTTGTTAGGTCGCACGCATAAAGATCAAATTAAAAAAACAACCACATGTAGCACACTTAGCTTAAAAAGATATCCAAGTTTCTTGGTTGAACGCTTACCAACTACCAATTGTTGCAAAATCCCCCATAGTGATGTGTGGACATAGTACGTTCCTTTGTTTTTGGAGGAAGCCAACAAATAACATGCATGGTGAGTTATGTATCTAGTGGACCATGGGCATCACACAAAGCTTGTCTCTGGAACAAACAGACAAACCAACTCTGGATAGTGGCGCACTGCAACTGCATGCAGTGGCGCCACAAGTGACCAGCATCACAAAAACTAAAACAATCGCTATAAAGAACAGAAAAGTTCCCATCGCCACGCAAAAAACCAAGTGGAGTGATATCATTATTCTTCTCAATATAAACGTGTAGAGAAAAAAAAAAGACTGTACCTGATCATGGAAACACATGAGAGAGCTAATTGAAAAGAGCATGTATGGTAATCAAATTTCGTGGGACAAGTTTTTCTATGAGGGCTGCAAAGATTTTTCAGGTTTAGTATATACTCACTCATTACTAAATACACGGTATGAAAGCTTCAAATTTTATCTCAAATCTATATCTCTTATATAGACAAACCCCACTTGTTAATTCTCTTAACATGCAACTTATTCAACAAGGCAAAAGGCAATCCACTATCGCATGCACTAAGCAAAATTTAATGCTGAAAATACACTAGCATATACAATTAAAATCCACTAACACATTTAACTGTGATGTCATGTCAGTGAGACTACTTTATTTACCACGTCATCATACTACGGAATCCAATAATTTACAATTTTCGGAGCAACGTGCGGAAACTTTGCCTAGTTATTAGGTAGTTTCATAGCCGAAATCAATGATATGCATACATGTCTTTTTAAACTATGAGAGGCAAATTAGCCTTTTGCTATACTCCTTATTTGATTCTAAAATTTCTTACATAACTTGTATTATTTCTTACATAACTCCTCTCGTTTAGCAGATGCCACTGTGCTCATAAGAAATACTCTGGACAACCTTGAGTATCAAATCTTCTGCAAGATATAAGATGGACTGAAATTTTGATTCAGAAACCTGAAGAAATATAAACAAGCTGCATTTTAGCACTGCAAAAGACTAATTATTAAGATAGTACTGCAGCAAGGGAATTAATATAGCGGAAAACAACCAAACCATCTTGTATGGCTGCAGAAGAAATAATAATGTGCATGACAAATAAAAACTTACCAAGTAAACTAGTTCCCTTTCTATTTCATATCTCTGCTTGAGAGTATCTGATGATTTTGCTTTACAGACTTGATCCAAGGAAGCATTGCCGCTAATTTGCCCAAGTTTTGTTGATGAACCACCAAGGTCCTCATCATGAAGAGAGCAAGATAACTCTTCTGCATAAATTGGGAGAAAATAAAGTTGATTTTTCGGTGTGAAAAAGAAACTGGCAATGTATTTTGTTTAATTGACAGGAAGGAGGCAGCAGGAATTTACCATGATAACCATTTTTTCAGTTTGCTCCAAGTTATTACTCCACAAACCTTGCAACCTTTTCTCAATGACAGGATGAATATAGCAGCAGTAACCATCCATGCTACGTGGGCAAAAGCAGGATTAGGATATTTATCCATTCAAATGAAACAGTGCCTGCAATAATGTGTGAGAAGGTCCCTGTATCAAAGTAACTAAAGCCTGTGTACACAAATGCCTGTAGTGGAGAGACGAAGAGGGGAAAGGAGGGGGAGAGGAGAGAGAGAGATCGGGATTGGGGGTAGGCATACTTGAGCAAACGCCGGCCAGAAATCTGATTTACATCAGGATCAGGACATCTATAAAAGCCATTTTGAACTAAATCACCCTTATTAGCATTGTCATTACTGGAAAATGATGATCAATCGGATGAAATGGCTTCCTCCTGTCCTGATTGAAGTGTAGCAGTGGTTAAGTTCTTACTTTCACTCCTAAGCAATGCTGTTCATAAACACCAGAAGAATCAACAAAGTCTATACAATTAATGAAATTGAGGCTTCATTGCTCTGGAGTAATTTAACCTTCAAAAAGGGATAATCAGATGCTCGACTCCAAGCTTTTTTTAAAGAAAAAATAAACAGAAAAGGCAGACTGCATGCCCAACACTACCAAGAAACTTCTAAAGCAAGTATATCATAACGGTACATCACAGTTAGCACTGGCACACTAATAAACAATAGCATCATATATAAGGGCATGCTGGTTTGTGCTGATGCTTTTCAAAAATTGTCTTTTAAATGGTGTCACTGCTTCTAGAAAACCTGTTTCTTGAAATATATAGTAAGGAAAATCATATGGTGCCCACGGGGGCTGACACCCTCGTTAGCTAAAGGACAGAAATACCTCGTCAGCTAAAGTACACCAAAAGAAGTGTCGCTGCAACAATTCAGATTGAAATTCATCTTTGATGCTGAGATTTAAAAACGGAAGTGTCAGCACATGATGAACAGTGCCAGATTGATTGCTTGTCGATTTATGATAAAGCTAAGTAAAGTAGTAAACATCAAATTGTAAGCAGTAGAATTTCAGTATCTGATTACCACTCGCACCAGAATGACACAACACAACCATAGAGAAGGAATAATCTACTCAAACTAGCTGTCTACAAAGACTTTTGCATACACTTTTACAAGACTAACAGCCAAGCAAAACAATATCAAATGTTGAATTATAGGTTGATACAGACCAAAAAGAATTGGAATATTCCAAAGTTTGGGCTTCAATGGGATCATGAACTTCCAGTTTTGAGGCAACAAGCATGTTGATAAAGCTACCTGTTTGCTTCAGCTTTCTGCTTCTGAGGAAAAGGCAGAAGCTGGCTGAAACAAACAGAACGTAAGTATCACACATTAGATAACATTTTATAAAGGCTGTACACAGTAATGAAAGTTTGGCAAAATTTAGCTTATTCAGTCGTGACCTATTGAAAAATAAAGAGAATAGAACTAATATAAATATTAAGCACTGTAGCTACAAGAGAGATAAATATAAGGACGTACCCAGTGCCGTAGGCTCCCGCACTGCGGGGTCTAGGGAAGGAAAAATAGCCAGCAGCCATCCCTGTACAAATGTGCAGAGGCTGGGGCTTGAACCCTGGACCTCTTGGTCACAGGCGGTAAAGCTCTACCGCTTGCACCAGGGCCGCCCTTCAAGAGAGATAAATATCATCCAGAATAAATGGTAAAGCCTAATTTCATATCAGGAAGCATACTATGGGTCTACTATTGGTTCAGCTGCGTGCCATAAATATTAATTAGGAGTACTTAAAGTATTCTACAGTATCTAAAATAATTTCATGACATGGAATGCTACTCTTTGTTTTAGCTTCATCTGCAAGACACGTGCACAATTACTAGCAAACAAGAACTTAGGCACAATCTATCAGGACAGTTACAGAGGCAAACACTTCTTGTTAGATCCATCAGCGTATAAAGAACCGTGCAAAACTACAAACATAAGCACTAAACATGAAGCCTTTTGTTTTTTTTAAAAAAAAATACTGAAGTAGACATTACATGGGATTATCAGGGAAAGAAGAACATGATTGCCTAAGATTAGCAAGTTAAACATACTCACCCAGCATCCAGTAAAGCAATCGCCACAGCCAAAGTCAGCTACCACTTTGCCAGTTATGTCATCAAAACTATTCTCCACCTGGTTGTTTGTCAAATCAACATGAATATGATAAAGCTAAGTAAAGTAGTAAACATCAAATCGTAAGCAGTAGAATTTCAGTATCTCATTAGCACTTGCACCAGAACAACACAACCATAGAGAAGGAATAATCTACTCAAACTAGTTGTCCACCAAAGGCTTTTGCATACACTTTTACAAGACTAATAGCCAAGGAAAAGATTACCAAATGTTGAATTATAGATCGATATACAGACCTATAAGAATTGGAATATTCCCAAGTTTGGGCTTCAATGGAATCATACACAAAATGGAAGAAAGAGCTATGTTGTTTCACTTTTGAGGCAACCATTTTGATAAAATATGGTATGAACAGCATACTCCATATGATCCGTACCACTAACCATGATCTCGGATGACCCAGATGAAATGGATGCTTTCAAATTGTTGAGCCTGGCTCACAAAACAATTGCGCACCGTGGGAAAGAATTGAAAATGAAATTTGCCATCGGTCAGGCAGCTTCTCCTCTGAGTTCATTAACCACACTGCCAGAAGCCTCATGAATGTTATCAGTCACCAATGAATATGTCTCAGAGTCAACCCGACAATGCCTATTCTCCATAGCAGACAGCAACTGTGAACAAAAATCCACATGGCCAGCTTTGAGCAAGCCATCATTCAAAATTTTCCATGCAACTTCATTATGATTATAGTCCATTCCTAGTAAGTCACAGAACAGTGATTTAGCCTTTTCATAGTCCCCCTCATCACAGAGGCCTATAATAAGATAGTGGTAGGACTCGAGCTGAGGCTGAAAACCAAATTCTATCATGTCTATAACAAATGACACGGCCTTTTCAAAGAGCTTGATATCACAACAGCACTTGATAAGCATCGAGTAGATCTCTTCATTGGGAGATATATTTTTTCCACGCATATGATCAAGAAGCACACATGCTTCTTCTACACGTGTTGCTTTGCAGAATCCTGCAATGATAGAACTGTATGTCACTTCTGTAGGATTTAAGCCATGCTTCACCATCGTTTCAAGAAGCTGCCAAACTGTGTCCAGCCCAATCCAGTTCCACATGCCATATGTGTCTACATAATGAGCATTAACTGAACTCATTTTTAGAAAATGCTTGAGCAAAAGCCAATAAGTCCAGTAATTTGGCTCACATGATGCATCTATCATGTGCTTCAGAGTAGAAAATGCACGATCCATATATCCCATGTGCCCACAACCATCAATAAATACATTATAGGTTACCACATCAGGTGCGACACCGTCTCTTTCCATTTCCCCAATTAGATGCTCAGCTTCCTCTATTCGACCTATCTTGCAGTATGAACTAATAAATACAGTATATGTGGTTGCACTAGGCTTATGTCCTGATGAAATCATTTCATTGAACATGCTCTTAGCATGGTCATGCTTCCCTTCTTTGATCATTTCACTGATAATTATTGTATAAGCAACGATATTACACTTGACTCCACTTAATGTCATCTGATCCAGTATAGATAAAGCTTCATTCAACTTTTTTTGTTTACATAAAGCCTGCAACAGTACACTATATGTGTATGAATCTGCCTTGCAACCCTCATTGACCATCTTTTCTATAAGGACGGCAGCAAAGTCAGTATTGCCTGCTTTGCTAAAACCATCAACTAAAGATGTATATATGACCTTTGTGAGGACGACTCCCTTCCTGAGAAGAAACGAATAAGCTTCTTCAGCTCTTCCAGACTTGCATAGTGCATCAGTTAGGACATTTTATGCATGCTCATCAGGTGTCATGCCATTCTGCTCCATCATTTCAAATAACCTGAAAGCATTATCAAATTCATGTTTTCTGCACTGGCCTTGAATCAGAGTAGTATAAGTGATAACACCAGGAGTTATCCCATCCTCTTGCATTTTAGTTATTAAAGCCATTGCCTTATGAAGTTTTTGATCCTGAATTAACCCATAAATCAAAGAACTGTAAGTCCAGGTATTTGGATGGCAACCTCCATGTTCCATCAATTTGAAGACCTCTAGTGCAGAACCAACCTTCCCAACCTTGCAATACCCATCAATTATAGAGGTGTAGATGACAACATTAGGAGCTAAACCATTTGCAAACATCTCGTTCAGAGTCTCTTTAGCCTCTTTTAATCTATGTTTCTTGATGAGGACGTTGATCAACACTCCATAAGCTTGTAAATCAAGTTTGCAATTGCTTGATATCATGCTACTCTTTTCCCTGAGTGCATCATCAATCCTTTCAGCCTTGCAATACCCATTAATGATGTTAGTGAATGTGATAACTGTAGGTGTGAAGCCCCTCGCAATAGCGCCATTCAGCAATTCTTCGGCTTCGTCTGGCTTCCCACCACATAGGCCATAAATCAGAGTGTTGTATGTCCAGTCATCTGGATCACACCCATTTCGTTCCATCAGTGCCTTAATCCCCAATGCATCATCCATCCTTCCTGACTTACAGTACCCATCAATCATTGCATTATACGTCCAAACACTTGGAACCACCCCTCTCAGAGGCATTTCATCAAGCAACCTCCTGGCATCATGAATCCTACCCTCCTTACAAAGACCTTTGATCAAGAGTGTACATGTGTGCAGATTCAGGGAGCACCCATCTTGTACCATCATGAACAGAAGCACAAGTGCCTCCCTTACACACCGTGCTTCACAGAGCCCCTGAATCAGAATGGTGTAGGAGTACTCGTTCCTCCTGCAACCCATCAGCGGCATCATCATGAGTAGCCAGCAAGCCTTTCTCAAGTCATCTGTTCGGCAGTACCCCAGTAACAATGCATTACATGTGTATGTATCCATCTCCATCCCAGACTCCCTCAATAGACGGAAATACCGGTGTGCTACGGCAAGACTGCCCTTCTTGCAGTATGCCATGATCATAGTGTTGTAAGTCACTGTGTCTGGCAACAATCCCTCCTGCACGAGGTGCGAGTACAGCTTCTCCATATGCTCCGTCATGTCAAACCGCAACAATGACCTGAGCGCTAAGTTGTAGCACTTTGGGGACAGCACGAGTCGCTTACCACCCACTCGACGGATTGCCTGAATAGCGTCGACGGCCTCGCGCATGTCCTCCGCGGTGCCGGAGCAGCAGATCATGGAGACGACGAGCTTGTCGTAGCTGGCGGGCGCGCGGCGGCGGGCGAGGAGCTGGAGCAGCGCGGCGTGGGAGGCGGCGGTGTGGCGGAACCCGGGGCGGCGCGCGACCCACT